>CAEGAG010302524.1:0-22026 GCA_903067065.1 Brachyrhaphis terrabensis | reverse complement strand
TATCTATCTATCTATCTATCTATCTATCTATCTATCTATCTATCTATCTATCTATCTATCTATCTATCTATCTATCCTGATGCTGGATTTCAATAGCAGTTTAATTAACTGCTGACTTGGTCTGAGTCGGGACTGACATCCATTTTCTTTAAGGTTTAACCTTCTGGTAGTCTGAACCCAACCAAAAATAGAAAATGATCTCCTATTTATTCATCCAAATACATGCTCCCTACTTTTAGATTGTTTTTCACCTAAATAGAAGAGCGTCAAAATGTTTGGTGCGTTTGTAGACCTAAAATAGATGCATTTAAATTAAGATAGAAGAAAGATCTGATTTTTCAGAAACTCAATTGCCAATAGATAATTACAGCTAATTAAAGAATATTTGGGTGGTTCTGATGTCTGGTCCATCAGTAACTCTGTGTGGCACATTTATGTACTCTTCCTCTATGATCTGTTTGCTTTTTAAACAGCATCAACCCAGTGATCTTATTAAGGAGTATGTCATTTATTTAATGGCGCTCTCATATTCTTACAGTTATAATTGGGCTGCTTTGCAGAATAGAAAAGTGGAAGAGCCAGTTAAAGTGCTCCTAGATGCCATCCTGGTGAGGCGTTTCAGGCACATCCGACCAGGAAGAAAAGACCCAGACGAAGATCCTGCCACACTGTATGGACCTTCTATAGAAAACATCTTTGAAACTTAACTTGTAATGTAAACTCTTTCAAACTGTCAGTAACCCTTGAAGCAACATTAAATGTTGGCACAGAGATGATGGGTGGAGTAGGTGGTGTAAAAGTCTCAGGCTTGTTTCCTTTCGTTTTCTTCTCACTTTCTCCCAGTCCTGGGACTAAGAATGGAGGTTTCATGCATTCCCTTATGGAGCTGGAGCTTCGTTCCAGCATCAAAATGAGCCTGGAGGACAAAGCCCTCTCGGGCTGTTGGCTTCCCGGAATCTACCCACTTGGCTGTCCAGGCCTCCCGATTTTGCAGGCGAGGACAGAGGCAAGTCCTGATAACTATCCTGCCTGAAGTCTAAAACAAGGCCATGCAACACTCTAAAGTTAACATCTCTGAACTGGCAACAAGCTGCTTACAAAAAACACTAAATAAAACAGTAAAATAAGTAAATATTTGCTTAACCTGGACCTATGAATGAAAATTAACTAAACCAATTGAGTTTTACACAGAAACTATTTTAAAAAAACAAAATAACAGGAGTTTGAGGACTTAAGATTACTCTAACCACTACTACTAAATTAACACCATATTACAGTTGAAAATAGGTCAGTCACTAAATAAATTTAACTGCCATTTATGTATACTTGTTACTATAGCAACATATGTTCCTGTTACTATAGTAACATTGCATTTTTTGTTTTAAATAAAAGCAATCACATTATGTTGCACTCATTTTATCTCAAATTTTAATGTGGATAATTTGATACAATTGTCAGACCATGCCTACATACAAACTGGACAGTGTGTTTTAATAAACTCTTACAGAGACATGAATTCCAGTCAGAGAAAAAGCTCTTACTGTTCTATCTTATCAATAATCTTGTTCATAAACTGAATGAATCAAAGTACACGGTGTACGTGTTTGGTTATGGAGGAATACATTAACAAATCAGAAGCAGTGCTTTCATTTTCTACTCTACCTGAGCAAAGCAGCCTTGAGAAATAACTTATCAGTAGATAGGGATCAGATAAAGGGAAACAACAAGACAAAACAAACATCTTAGACAGAATGGAAGAGAATTTCAGTTTTGTGCTTTTTAAGTTTCTTAAACTGTCACTAAGTAGATCCTGGTTGACTTTCCAATGAGTCCAAAGTCCCCTTAGCATCAAAGAGGCCTAAATGTCACAAGGACACATACTAGATATGAAGGGTTTGGCAGCACACGTCACTCAGTGTAAATACCAGAAATAGTTTACAGTAGCTTAACTTGCCTTTGACACAGGGCGGTATCCTTTACACCACCTCAGCACTCTCAGGTGCAGCACTAAATGTGCTAGCTTGCTTGGTCATGCTTAACATTAACCGCAGGGCGAGTGATGGCAGCTGGTTCCACGTCAATTCAGAAGCTACACTCCAAAAACGAAAAAACTATGAAGGCGTCCTATCTTACTGGTGTGATACTTTCTACGCTATGAAATTAGTCACCAGTAGCAGCAAGCAAGAATGCTCACAACCTCACTTCCCTAAAATGTCTTGGCAAGGCTTGTCCTGTGAACCGGACGTGGTCAGTATGAATGACCTCACTTTCTAAATTTTCTTTAAGTTCAGAGGGACTATGAATGAGATAGCTAACAGAGCTAACTAACGGTTGACCACTATCATGCTAACCGGTCAGTCAAGTTTAATAAACCGGAAATATTTCGAAAATATGTCTTGGTCACAATCTGACCTAGACAGCGAGTAGGAGGAATAGTTTGGTTCCCACTCAGAAACACTCATTCCTCTCTGGAGGCGTGGACCTCTTCCCTGACAGGCCTCGTACTATCCCAGCCTCCCTCTCTTTAAATCTCTGACCCGGCGCACTGCTTAACTCTTCCGCTGCGGCCCGTTCCCAGGCCTGCGTGAGAAGCTAAAGAGCAGCTCTGACCAGGACAAGCGGTTATTCTCACCAACAATTACCGATAACATCTAGGGAAACCGCAATTGTGGGTACCTGTGGCTTCAGTTGTCTGTTTCCGTTACTGGTGGTTAAATGGCGTTGTTCTGCGTTGACTCTGGCACACTCTCGACTTCCCAGGGCAGCTCCAGCCTGCTTTCTCCTGCGCTTTCCGTCACACTCTCTGCTCCGCTGTTTCTGGTTTGCGGGGGCGGGTCATAAACAGCCAGATAGGGAGCGCTTGTTTGGTGAGCCGACGTACACCGGCGGAACAAGTCGTCATACTGATGTTTCTCGAATAATGAAAATATAATCGAAAATATACTCTTTTTTTCGTGTAATTTTGTAAAAAATAAAAATAATAAAAATAAATTAAAATTCCTTATATATATATATATATATCAATTAAAAAGAATCGTATATTTTTATGATTGCTTGTTAATTTTGATGATTATGACTTACAGATAAAGTCTCAGAATATTAGACTACTACATATAACCAATACAAAAAGTTTTGCCACTTTGAGTTATTGGAAAGAAGCTGACATCTCACGTAGTATCCAAACACATTGTTAGAAAGTTGAGTAGAAGGAAAAAATCTGAAAGAAAAAAGGTCAACAAGTAAAGATATCTACAACCTTGAGAGGGTTGTGAGGTAAAGTACAAGTTTGGGGGAGATAAAAAAAAAAACAGTGGATTACTGTTGGAGTCATTGCTTCAAGTGACTTCAAGGACCTAGGCCACATGTGTTGCATTTGTTGTGATCAGTCACTCCTGAACAAGACAATGCCAAAGGTGTCTTTCATGAGCAAAAGAGAAAATGGACTGGATCACTGCTTAGTTGTTCAAAGTTCTTCTTAGAGATAAAAAACAGTTTTCTGTTTTGGATGTCGCCCATGGGGTCTTTTGGTGTTAGTTCTTATGGTTGATTCATCATATGTATGAAACACTGTTGCAATAAAAGAGTCAAGTAAAAGTAAAAATATTTATGTCAAGTATGATTCTACTGTGTATATAAGTTCTCTTTTGTTCTTTTTAATTTTGAGGTATCTGGCTTATTGCTAATTTAACATTTTATTGCTTTTTTATTTCAGCTTTTGCTTAGATTTTTTATGTTTATTGCAAATATGTTTTCTCATCAAAAAAACAAAAACATAAAAATAGGAAAGTATTGGCAATGGAAGATTTCATAGTTTTCCCATAACGTCCATAACAACAAAAACTACTGTATAACCAATTCATATGTTACTGAATTGCTAATTATTTTCAGAAAACATCAAACAATACAGAATAACAGGCAAATCATCACAGTCATATAGCTGCCCAGGCAGAATAACTTATCAAATAAATAACACCACAGTTAGAATTAAAAACACACAGTTATTAAATATGTAAGGTTTGGTCAGTAACAATGAAAGAACAGTTATCTCCCCTAAAGGAGGGCAGAGTCATTCATTCCTCCTCTGTGTCACTGAGCTTTGCTGGGGCTGCAGCCTGCAGCTCCGCCTCATACTGCTTCTTCAGTCCTTTCAGATACATACGCAGGCTCTCCGGATCCAGTCTTGAATTTCTGGCAGTCTGCAAGAGGCGAGTTGCCAGGTGGTACACAGCTCTCTGTCTCTGCGTTTCAGGATCAGTGGGACGTTTGGCCTGAAAGTGTCAAACAGATGCTAATTTTAGTCTATTCCTAAAATTTATTATTTAAAATTTCCTGTTATTAATGTCATGTCAGAAAATACTGTTAGCATTGGAGCAGCTTAATGTCAGCCTACATGGCCACATATTGTACTTACACACTCTTTAAGTGCAAAATCTTTATAGAATATGGTGGCAAATATTTTTGCGAGCATGAGAAGCCACACTCCATCCCGTAAGGTTTAACTAAGTTTCTCACTCTACAATAGATGTTTGGCAGAGATCAACACAAAATATTTAATAATTTTGAAGTGAAAGGAAGGTGATACATGGCAAATGACATTGTAAAAAGTTAGATGTGCATCTGCATTCAGACAATTTTACTTTGCTTTCTCTAAATAAAATCCAGTTGACTTCTGAAGACAACAACTGCCTTCAGAAGTCACCTAAAAGAGCCCATTTGTGTGGACTTTATCCCTGACATGTCACTGTGTGTTTAGTTCAGATTAAAATGAAGAGTATGACATCTGCAATCCTACCAAGCCATGGTCATCCACCTAAACTGACAGACCTGGGCAAAAAGGGCATACATACACATACCATGTAATAATTAAAAATGAACATCCTCCTGAACACACAATCCCTATTTTGAAACACAGTGTTGGCAGCATCCTGCTGTGGGGAAGCTTTTCTTAATATTGGATAGGGAATCGTGTCAGAAAGGACATTAATTGAGTTAATTCCAGAAAAAACCTGCTGCTGTTAGGGGATTGCAAAAGATATTGATGTCTGAGTCATCTGTCTGAGCTTGAGCTGTTTTCACAGAATGGGTCAAAATTCTTATACAGTATGTGCAAAACTGGGAAGACTAGCAGCTTGGTTTGCAACAAAAGGTGGTTCTTAAAACTTTGGACTCAACGCAGATTAAAATATGCATGTCACAATTTTTGGATTTTTATTAGCAGTTAAAAAGTTCTTCTCCACAAATTTGCACTAGATTTTGTTTTATTTATTGTATAAATTCCCCATACAAGAGAGAAGTTTAAAACTGAAACACATTAGACAGTTTCAGGGGTATTAATAACTTATTACAGAACTATCAAAACAAAATGTCTAAATCTGATCTTTATGAACATTACCAGAAGTTGCTGGCTGACTTTACAGGCAACCAACTTCGCCTCTTGGATTATACTTGGAGGAAGTGAGGTAATCTCAGCTGCTCTCAAACCTAAATCAGAAAAAAACTGTGTCCTGTAATGACTTTCATACCAAACTTTAACAAGACTGTTCCTGAAATACGCCGACTGGTTACCATATTGTCTTTCTTCAGAGCAACCTCGACTCAGCAGATATGTATACACCACTTGTTCAGCGCCAGAGTCTCTGTTGCGTGTGTGCTGAACCTCCATGTGCTGGTTTTCCACGTTAGGATAGAGAGACTCCAGCTGACAGAGCTCCAAAAAGTGTGTGGCAAACAGAGTGAACGCCTTGCAAAGAAGAGGAAAAACCGGACACACCTTCAAGTTCAAAACACCTATTATGTAGGACGCCTTTGTTTGTTCTGCTGCTTTAAGTTCACAAGGAAGGTGTATCACAAGCTATTAGAAAGGAGGTAAATGGCTAAGAAACAGCAAAGGAATCTGAATGATCTGGTTCTTAATTCAGAAAGGGGAGTGGCAGAATTCAACTGTACAGGTGCTTTTTTCACCTTTAGGCCAAGGAGGAATTCACAAACCGAGTGACAGATTCCAATGCCTTCTTCAGCACTAGTGCCACGCCCCAATTCATCTATAATGGTCAATGACCTGTCACTCGCGTTATGGATTATGTAAGAGACCTGAAAGAAACAAAAAGTGTTAGAGATTAAGCCTTCCTTTTTATATCACATGAAACAATCTGTGCAATCTTTATGCAAAAAAAAAAAAAAAAAAAGCCAAAAAGCCCCTATACCTCCTTCATTTCCAACATGAAGGTAGAAGAGTTGGTTTCAAAATCATCATCAACACCAATTCTGGTAAAAATCTGATCAGCGATCCGGAAAGAGGCATACTCAGCTGGTACAAAAGAGCCTTGAAGAACATGAACACAGAAGTCATGATGCAAGATTAAGCTAAGTGCACGGCACAATTTATAAGGTTAGAATATAAACTGCTGACCTATTTGGGCCATGATCTGACACAGCGCCACCTGTTTGAGGTATGTAGATTTGCCGCTCATGTTTGGTCCTGTTACGATGACAAAGTTGCTGCCCTCGGAGATGTAGGTATTGTTTGAGACAGGCTGCTGTCGGGCCATTCGCTCCAGGATGGGGTGACGACCTTGTTTGATGGCCAAGGTGTCTGTAAACTCTGGACGCACTGGTGGCCACAGCAGAACAGCACAATCACGTCACTTTTGTCTGCTTTTTTGTGTTCCAGGCATATCAGTGACAACAACAGCAAAATACTGTAAAAGCATTTACAATGTTCTAAATCCATCAGGGTATTTAAATAAATGCCTGATTAGCTGAAAGTTGGTTGTAAAATAAGCCACAGTATCATAAAACCAGCCATTTCTGTGGCGGCTGCAGTTGTCTCTGCCAATACAGCACATCAGTGAGGGCTTATGTAAGAAGGGTAATCTGAGTAAAAGCTGGCTTGGACAGAAGGGGGGCAGGCAGTCAGCATGCATCAATGGAAAGACAGTTTCAGACAGCTGAGGGCCAGCAATCGCCACCCACGTGGCTGATGGGGGTGGAGCCATACGTGAAAAGAACCGAGCCTAGCAGAGAGTCAGGCTTAGTAGAGCAAGCAGTTCATGGTGGTCTAACAGAGTCACCTTCCTCTAGACAGCAGATCAAACCTCATGGAGGTAATACTGAGTACACAGCACTGGAAAAGTGGTAATACACTATGAACGTTTTCACATTTTGTCACTTAATGATTATAATCTGCAAACTTTGATCAATTTTATTTGGATTTTTTTATTAACAAGACTGTTCCTTGCTATGACAAGACATTTTAACTTATAATATGAGAAAAATGCCTTGTTACACTGGCAGATTATTTTACTTATAGCTAGTACTTATTTATTATTGACTTAAAACAAGCTCCTATATTGTGCGGAGAAGTTATTTGTTAACTTCTCCGACTACATTATTTTCACTAGGAACTAGACCATAAATACTTAGTAATATTTTGTGTTTTTACAGTGTGGTGGCATGATGCTTCCACCACAATGATCCACCATGGAAATGGTCTGATTAGGGTGATGGTAAGTGACTTGTACTTGTACATTTCTAGACAACACTCACTGATTATGGAAGGTAGGCTGCCACTCAATCAGAGCCACCAAATGACTGATATAAATGGAGCGAGGGTTTGAACCAACAACCCATCAGTTGAGAGACAAAATCCCTACCTTCTGAACCACTTTCACTGTTTTAGTGTCATCTACCACTCTGACAGATTTGTGGAGTGACAAAACTAGTTTACCACAAAAAATCTCAATAAAATACACTGATGTTTGTCTCTGCTATGTGACAAAATGTTAAAAAGCTCAAGGTTTATACATCATTTTGCAAAGCAGTATCATTGATGAAACTGGTTTCCACTTACCGTAGTCTGAGATTGTGCATGCATTGGCCAACGAGAGCAACATGTCCAACATGGATACAGTGTCAGAAAGTTTGTACAGGCAGTGGATGTGCTCATGGATGGTTGTAAGAAGCTGGCATATAACCCTATTGAAACACAGATAAGGAGTATAATAAATTTTACCTTATAAATAGCACCCTCTAGTGGACATTTAGTGATAAAGACTAGCCTTAAAAGCTATAATGTCAGTTTTCTAACTAAAACATTCCAGTTGGGTTGCTGGTTATAGTTTTAGTGACTAAAATAAGTATTGTTTTGCTGTGAGAAAAATGCTAATGGGTCACTGGCACTACACTAAGTAAAATGTTTCAGTGAAATATTTCAAAACTCTGAAAGGTACAGCAATTTTTTTACAAAGACATTGTTGGATATAATGAGATAATGAATTTACTAATCATGCCCTTATATTTGATTTTCTTTAGGGAAGAACAGCCCTAGTAGAAAAACATATAAGTTTAGAATTGAAATTAATCAGTGCGGTTAAAATTAGTTATAAAGTTGTTTGTGAAAGTATAGATAGTTGTCTTCTCACACATAAGACATGTGGAAAATCTCCCTCAGCGCTTCATCACAGCGACCATTCATCTTAATCAGGTCTGCAGTGGTAAAGCCATAGCTGTTCTTCTGCTTGGTGACCTGAAATAGAAGATTTTCAAGAAGCAGCTTTAGTGATTACTGAAGTTAGTTTAGTTTCTTTTATTACCTTACAGTGCTCCACTGTCTGCCTCTGTCTCTCCACAAACTAGTCTGCTTGGGGAGTCATTTTAAAAGGATCCTACCTTGATGAATTCTGGGGGTAGTTTGCCCTCAGGTAAGACCACTCCATCCAGCTTCATCTGGATAAAGAATCCCCGGATAGTACTGAAACTCGTGCGCAACGGAAAGCCGTATTTCTCCCCCAACTTGTTCACAAGACCTATACACAGCAAAGGGACCCACACAAAGCCATCAGATATGGATGCATCATACAAATGATACAAGAGAATTTTTACTAAAGAACCTGCAATGTCGTCTACAATTTCAGTGTAAACTCTGCGTGCGATGTCGAGGAACGCATTGATGTTGGGTCGCACTGCGTAACATTTCTGGGTCCGCATGTTCAGGCTTCCTTTTAAATATGTGGTATCATAATTTACCACCGTCTTGATCTGCTCGAGGATTATGTCAAATCTGTAGGAAAACAAAATGCGCACACTGTTTTAAGAAGGTTAAGCACAGGAAAAATCTATTGAAACTCCTGACAAACATATACGTAAGCCTGAAAAAGCTACTTTATTCCAGTATCATTTCATACTGTAACATTTAGAAAAATCCGGCCTTCAAATTGGGACTTTAACTGAACCCCTTTGATTTTGTCAAATGAATATTTGTATGAATATTTGGAAAAGTACCTTACAACCATTGTTAAATATGGTGGAGTATGTCATGCTATGGGCTTTTTTCTATTAAAATAGATCATCAATAGGTTTCAACACAATGATAAGCCTACACATCTGGTTAAATTAGCACATGAGTTATTCTGACTCATGAGACGATGAGGTCATATTTTATTGCTGAATAGAACCCAAATGCGGGCAGCAGATAAGCAAGATGGAATCTAAGGGATATTTATATTCACTAGAAACAAGTGTACAAGCTTACAGGAAACTACAGATGACACAGAGAACATAAAACCCAAACGGACAAAAGTGAGAGCAACAAGGTAGCATAATATTCTTAATATGTATCAGCTGTGAAACAGCATAGACTGAGGTACGGATGGTAAATGGTAAAAGATCATGAAATGATATAGAAGATACGATAAGTGCAGTACAATTAGTAAACAGGGGTTGAATGTTTATTATTTTAAGGACATGTACATATCTTTACCGAGGGTGCCAGTTGAAGTGGTTGGTTTAGTACACATTTCCAATTTGAATTTAAAGCAAAAAAAGCCTTTTTACCGGTTGTCTTCCAGCGTTGCACTGTATGCCTTTAGCAGAGCTGTATTGCACGTCTTTAACACCTCCTGTTTAATATGTGCAATGTTTAGTTGGCTTTTTAAAAATCGGTATATGAATGTTTATTGAATGATGACCAGCAGGTACAAACCCTTAACTGTGGCACCAGATCCAGTGTGTGTTTCAGCTGGATGACATGCGTAATCTTAGATTCAGCAGCTTGAGCCTGCAGGATTAACAATGTACCACTAATGAGAAATGCATAAAACGTGAGCAACAAGAAAAAAATCTATAGACCATAAAGCTGTGGAAAAAAAAATCCTGCATCCACCGTTTCCTGCTTTGGAATCTGAACGAGAACGGAGAGCAGCCGGTCAATGTCCAGGAAATGACCTATTGCTGAGGGGGAAAGAACACATTGTTATGCATCATCTGTATTTGTTAAATTTGCATGTATGATTTAATAAAAAGGTAGCTCCTAAACCATTCTTTAGGCCGAAAAAGAGCTCCTCATTTTGCAGCAGCTCCTGAATGGCGTCCAAGCGTGTGGTTATAGTATCCACATCAAGAAGAGGCTCCAGAATATTGGAGCGTAGCCTCCTCGCTCCACCAGGTGTTTTCGTATGGTTGAGTACTCCTAAAAGAGTAGAGTCGCTTCTGTCCAAAGGCAAACAAAGATGGACTAAAAGTGTGTTCAGTTATTGTGTAAAGACATCGTGATTTTGCAGGTGCTTTCCTCTCTTACCTGTTGTCTCTGTTATTAACCACCAACTCCAAGTTAGCTGCAGAGGCCGAGTCGATCATAGCCGTCTGTTCACTTCCCTTAAAGATCACTTTTAGAGACTTCGCAGCATAAAACGAGCTCTGAATGAACTCCAAGTATTTCAGCAAAGCAGCTGCCGTTGCTAGGCAATAATACCTAAAATGGTAATAATACTAGGTAAACAAAAACTTGCAGGGTTATAGCAGAGTAACAGTGCCGGTCAGGTTTGCATAAACACATCGACAGCATGAATGTCACATTTGTTTTCAGCTTTACATTATGCTTTTTTTGGGTTTTCAAATTAGTATCAGTAAACTTTCGAAAACAAATGTTTTGCATACAAGTTGTAATTTATTGTGGATTTTTCAAATATACACACCCCAACTCATACTTTGATAAATACCCTTAAGTTCTAGTGAAATAACTAGATCTCATAAAAATTGGATGACACAAAGACAGATTTTAAGAGTAGTCTAAACATTTTCAATAGTGTGGATGTTGTGGCCATTTCCGCAGACACGTTAGTGTACTTTGCATCCTCCAGAATCAGTTTAAATGAGTGTTTGAGGCAACCGTCGTGCTCAAACACCAAATGTCCTCATTTTTAAAATTCATTCAAGCTGTTTAATGTCAACACTCCACATAAGAACTTTTCAAATTAATTGTAAAGAGCTCAAAATTGATATGGCATTCATGTTAATGATTAATAATGAATGTATCCAAACTTCTGACCAGTATATTTTCATGCTTTCATGGACTTTGCAGCTTACTTTGCTTGCACCTCCATTAGAACAGTGCCAAATTCTGGAGCACAGAGTTGCTGTATGTACTCCAGCCCTTTCTTCTCATTATAGTACTTTCTCTGGATTGCGGTGAGAGTTACACCCTGAAAAACAAAACTTTAACGTACTAAAAGTGATCAATAGATTCTTATTTTGGAAAAAGATTAAAAATTTTGTAATGTTTTTATACTGGAAAATTCTCTGTGATGAGCTTGAAAAGTTTTGTCCATTTCCCCTTCTCACTGGCTGTATCTGGCATCAGGATTTCCATAGGCATCAAGATGTGAAGCCTGGTTATAACCTTCACAGGGAAAAATAAACAACTCTTTGTGTGTTTCATGTCTTATAATCACCCAGGAAGAAATTAATAAGTTTACCTTGGCATACGTCCCTGTGTCTGCGAACTGAGAAAGAACGAGTTCTGGACATTTTAAGTCAATACTGGCCATGCCAATCTCTCCTCTGGCCAAACCTCGCCCTTCAACTACCGCTACTATCACAGAGGCACCAGAAGTTGTGGAAACAGACGAGACACTTGTTCCTGTCAAGAGTGACCATTTAGAAATCAACTCAAAAAGGGATTACTTAACATAAATTTTATTTCAGGAACTCGTAGCTGTGTAAGGTGTCAACCTGTCGGTCCTGTAGATCCTGGTGTCCTCCTGGGTCTTGGTGTTCCTCCAGGAAAGCGAACAGAGGAAGTGTCTGAGGAAGACATAAGAACCGACGAGGCTGGTCGTCCCACCCTGACGCCATTCTGGCACTGACCTTCAAGAAAACCGGCATGTCAAAAACAAAATTTATCTTGTTGGACCAATCCTATTCTACACTATCAGAATAAAATCTGAATTTCATAACACATAGAGTAGATATTTTTGCTTTAAAAAATGTTCACATACGCAGAACTGCTTCTTTTTTGTCTCATTAGAAACAGGCAGGTTGGGCAAGAAGAGCGCCAGCAGCTAAGAGGCAACTCTGGAGGAGCTGCAGTGATCCATAGCTCTAGTAGAAAAATCTGGAAGTAAGTACAGGGCAATTCTGGAAGAAAGCCTGGTACCTGGTATTCTGCAAAAGATTTTGAAGTGTATGGAGGCTTGCCTTCTAGCAGGACAATGTCTAAAAATACGCTCAGAGCTACAATAGGATAATTTGTAGAATGTCTGTGTGCAAGCCCAGACCAAACGCTAATTTTGTGGCAAGACTTGAACATTTCAGTTTAAGTTTTGAAAACTACATATCTTTTTGTATTTAGGTTCAATCGCACAAGATACCAATGAACTAAAGTGTGGTTGTAACCTCACAAACAGTTAAAAAAAAAAAAAAAAAAAAAAGACAAACTATACGAATATTTTTACAAGACGCTGTATACCCTAGTTTTTAAAATCACCTGAGGCAATTCCTGGCTGTGATGGAGCATGACTTGAACTGGGAGTGTGAACATCTGAACTTCGGTAAGGCAGAGCGGAGGAGAGAGATGCAGGACAACAGGACGAGGAGTAGCCGGAGGCGGTAGCTTCCTTCAGGCCGCTTCTGCCACAGGTTTGTCCAGGGTCTGAGGTCCCACTGCCGTCTGTGTTGCTCTGATACATTTTAAATTCTCACAAGAAAATTATAGTAATTAAAAAAGTCCAAACTGCGTACTCTATATATGTTAAAACCTATTTATCAGACTTAAACAAACAGTAAAAAGAGGATTTAAACATATTTCAAGCAGTTAGCAAAAATGACTATTCTGAGAAACAACGGAAGTTAGCATCTGCGCATGAGGTTATCGCTACGGGCAAATGAAAACTTTATTTTGAAAGGTACTTTGGCGTATTTCCATGAAAGCGTTTAACTGTCAAAGGTAAGTAATAAATTTATGGGCAGAATCTGGTTGTTAAGATAACGTCTAGCGTTTCAACAAGATCTCATTGAACCGAAAGTTTGTTTTGATAAAATAAGAAAGGTTGTAACAGTAAAATGTCGGTGCCCTATCCTTGCCTAGCGGGATATTTGACTTTAAGAAACATATTTGGAAGCTGGGGAGTCAGAGGTATTCCCTTCATGTATTTTTGAGAAATATTTGGTCCCTCCACCGAGTGAAAATGCAGCTACCAAAGATTTTTGTCTCCCCACCTCTTTGGCTGCTGTACGCGCTCCCGACACAAGGGGAACAGTTTTTAAGAGGGGGACATAATTTCGCACAGGACCGGAAGTTCTCTCAGTCATAACACCACTCTCTCCAACTTTGGTCAACATGGCGGCAGCAGAAATAGACAATAGCAAATATTTTGTAAGAGAAATCGAAAAGAATGACGGATGCGTCTTAAGAATGAAACAGTGCTACATAGGGGACGTTGGTTGTGTCGTCTGGGATGCAGCCATTGTTCTTGCGAAATATTTGGAGACTAAAACGTTTTATGATCCGTCGATAGGAGTCAACGTGTGGTGCAGCAGGAGTGTGGTGGAATTAGGTGCTGGGACAGGAGTAGTTGGTCTGATGGCAGCAACACACGGGTGAGACTTTTATTTATTTATTTTTTATTAATCATCCCCTCAGTCTTTCA
Organism: Brachyrhaphis terrabensis; assembly: GCA_903067065.1. Taxonomy (NCBI): domain Eukaryota; kingdom Metazoa; phylum Chordata; class Actinopteri; order Cyprinodontiformes; family Poeciliidae; genus Brachyrhaphis; species Brachyrhaphis terrabensis. The sequence goes on along the minus strand of CAEGAG010302524.1, from coordinate 8,104 downwards.
GATTTGCTTTGCATCTTCATTTACTTATCTGTATTTTTTCTTTAATTTTCTTCAGTGCTCATGTCATAGTAACAGACCTGGAAGATTTGCAGTCCCTCCTGAATGTGAATATTCAGGAAAACCAGAAACTCATTCAGAGTGGGTCCATATCTGCCAAGGTATTGAAATGGTTTGTACTTCTGTTTAATATTGCACTGGGTTGATAAAATGTTTACGAGCTGCATATTTGCTAAACTCTAACCTGTTTCTTTGCTTTTAAAGGGGGGAGGATGTGTCTGAGCTATTGCCTCCGCCACATTACATTATCATGGCAGATTGCATATATTATGAGCAGGTATTGTGCAAACTTTCTTCTACTTATTCATTTATGAAATGAATTAAATTAAACTGTGCTTTTCAAATGTGACACTTTACAACCACCAACTTCAATTATTTCATGTGGATTTTAATATGTAATAAAAATAATTTATAATTATGAGGAGGAAATATTACAAATAAAAATCAGAGAAGATTTAGATGCATTTGTATTTGGCCCTCTTCACTTTTGTACTCCTGAATAAAATTCAGTTCCGTCAGTTTCCTTTAGAAAACAGAAGTAAAGATGCCCATGATATGAGCTGGAAAAATCAACAGGATAGGCAAGACTAGTTGTTGATATGACAACTATTGCGAGTGTACGGTTAAAGAAAATCCCTATCAGAAGTCACTAAGTCAGCAAAGAGTAATATTGAAATCTTTACGCCAAAGATCTGAGACCAAGGTAGAGGTTCGCCTTGCAGTTGGATAGCAAACATAAACATGCAGTCAATAGATTGTTTAGTTTAAATCATGTTTATTAATTTTCATTGGTCTGCCACATAAGATTTCAAAGATATTCTGTGGTTTGAAGATATAACATGACAACAGGAATGAATACATTAATAAAGCACTATAATAATATTTTTGAGACAATAAAACATATTTTTTGCTGTATTCCTCGTTTTAAGTCATGGTTCAATCCTACACAGTCTATAGGTCCACTGGTGGAGACCTTGAAGCAGCTTTCTGGACCAGAGACCTCCATTATCTGCTGCTATGAGCAACGCACTGAGGGCGTTAATCCAGAAGTGGAAAATAAGTTTTTTGAGGTATAGATAGAAACAGTTGTTTTTTTTTTCAGCTTAATATCCTTGATGTCTGATTTGCTGCCTTGCTTTTACATTTTTCAGTTGCTGCAACGAAATTTCGTCTATGAAACAATCCCTTCTGACAAACAGGACCCAGAGTTCAGCAGTCCCGATATCCATATTCTGCACATTCGAAGAAAAGACTGATTTTATAGCATGAAATTTGTTTTTCTACTAAGGTTTATATCATTGTGAGAAAGATTTCAGACTGGCATTTAAAAAAACTTAAATAATCATTTGTATTTCTTAAAAATAGTTTATATTTCCAAACAGGAAGTTTTTAGGGTATGAAAATAAAATACTCTGGAACACTTATCTCAGCCTCATCTTGATTACTCAGTTGCTGGCAACAGGAAGAGGAAGTTGATAAAACAGACCCTTACCCATTATGAACACTGGGGGGCGACAAATACTCAGCTCCATGAATCAAGATTATTTAATGTAAAACTTTGTGTTCACTCAAATATAAACAGTTTTCTTCATCTGCACATAAATAATTTAATTCAATTAACATTCATGTGCTGCATCAAGTAAGTAAAAATCTTACAATTTAACCATGGAAGGTTAAATTGCATGGTTTTGTAAAGCAAAGTGAACACTACTGGGTTTTGCCCCCATATGAGAGGAATTCTATTCAGAGCTCCAGATTAAGAAGATTATAGCTCTTATTCAACCGTAAAACCATGAAGCATGCCCCACGCGCTCTCACAGACATGCAGGGCCCCCCCGACAGCATTTCTTGCTTTGTTTACATAGTAGGAACAGTAGCATAAAGAGCATGGGCGGCCTTCAGTACTCTGGCTAAATGAAACAATGGTCAAGGGAAGTTTAAAAGTCAGACAAAATACATTAATTATCACCTTGATTGAGACACAATTAAAATGAATTGGGTTTTATCAGTAAGAAGGCAAATTTTCAGTAAGTTTAAGTAATTCAGTCCAGAAAATGATTGCTGCAGACAGTTATTGACAAGCTTTGCAACAGAGGTAAGCTGCACTGGCAAAGAAGCTTGCAATTCAATGAAAAGTTGAGTAGAATGAAAATGCGTGGCTGAACATAGTAAATAACTTACGGGCATCTCCTATAAACAAGGCTGGAGTCAATGTTTCAGTTGATAAAACTAAGGAGAAAAAGAACTAGACTGTTTCAGATGAAAGTTTACACAGTCAATGATCATTTAGGGAGCCATGTAATCTGCTTCTGTTGGTTCATCCTGTTTTATCAAACTGTGAACAGTGAAAAATATAGAGTTCCCCTTGCTTAAATTATTGTATCTGTCTGTAAGAAAAGTGGCAGAAATTAACTGCTTACGTTTTAACAAAAGCTTGTTGTGGAAGAAGGAGTTCTCTAAAGTTCACCTGGCTTTCTTAGACAGTATACAATGTGCTATGCTGTATATTGTATTATATTTAGAATCTGACTCCATCTATGTGAATACATTGAAATTGCTTTTGATAGGAAATTGTTTGGATTATATTTTAAGGAATGAATTATCTTTTTTTTTTTTTTACTTTTTTTGATAGTTGATAGAACATAGATATACTGATTTTAATTTAATTTTACTAATCAGTTGAACTATAATCACTCTCTGTGGCCCTCCATTCTTTCACTTTTTGCCCTGAAGCACTTGTACAGTAATCAGATTGAACTTTGTCTTAAGGTCTTTTAGCTTTGAACAGTTAATTAATTTAAATCATAGCTGGTATTAAGTCACTGTTTCCATGTGTGATGGAGACAGGTCTCAGACAGTCTTATTAGAGATTATGGGGGGTAAAGGCAAATTACGCTTGTTCAACTTAAAGCAAATAACCTCTTAAATTTTGACTAAGAATAACTAAAAAAGAAAATATATGCTTTTAAAAATGAGATAATTGGGCTTGTACCAGATGGAAACACAGGAAGCCTTACTATAAACGATGACAATCACAGAGAAATGCTGATGTTGCTATTTTGTACACATAATAGTGGATTATAGTTGCCTTAATGCTATTCTTTTTGTAGGTCCTCCTTGCAACAAGACAAATTGAGGCCATTTCCTACCAACAGATGGTGCTATTATATTCTCAAACTAACCTCAAAATATTTCTCACTTATTAAAATGTCTGTTCATTAATCATGATATGACATTAAAATATCTGGTCTCATGTTTGCAAACAGTTTTTACTGCTCTATGAGAGATGAACTGAATCGCAGCCGAAATGCTGTGAAGAAGCAGCATCGCTCTGTGTGGTGTGCTCCACTCTGCTGCATCACAGCCAAGTGACACAGAGGATCCTTTGTGTCACCATCATCATCGTCCCACTGCCTGGAGCCAAGAGACACTGCTCCAGAAAAAGGAAGACTCATTTTCTCACTAACTCTTAGGGAGTGGCTCAAGAATAGACATCAAACTGGGCTGCTTAAAAATAGAAAGGCTGCATAAATGGTGGAGTCCTCCGATCCTGCAAAAGGTGCTGAAACACTTCTCTCTGCACACACACACACACGCACGCATTCCACTTCTATCTCTGATAGAAAAATGAGTTCACTGAACTTAAGGCTGCACAAACAGACAACAGAACTCACTTTTTCAAAGCGGAGCATGTGACCTCTTATCTCTCAGCACAACTTCCAAACCCCTTTTGGAATGCAGCAACACTGAGCATTTTGAACCATACTTTTACAGTTGCATCAAATGGCGATGGAATACTGTAAAACAACTGGTTTTTAGTGGAAACATCGCTGCTTCCCTCCTCTCTCCCTGTTAGGGTGATGTTAGGACAGCTGTGCTGCAGTTGGGAGGGGGGCAAGAATCCAGCTCTGTAAGGATACTGTGCACACATTTCCATTTCTATTAATGCATTAGTATTGGATCATTCATTAACATTGCTTAAAGGCTTGGAGTCCTAACCACGGTACATACGGAACATTTCCCTGAGTCATTTCTTAATTGTGGAGCATAAGTGAGCAGCAGCACCACCAGACTTGCCATGAATTAGTCTTTTTCTCCACCTCCTAACAAGCAACATGTGTTGTTTCATCCAGAAGCATCGTCACAACACTGATTTGGCACGTATGAGAATTGTTCAAAGGAAGCGGTTGAGGTTGCATCACATGGATCTTCAGTCAGTGTGTGCAGCTGTGGGGGTGAATGACTTGTGCCTGTGCTCCTGTGATGATAAAATCACCCTCCCTTGTTTCTGTGAAAACAGATGCTCCGTGACAAAGGTTGGTGATCTGTGTGCTGCCTGAACAAGCACTGGCCAGTTCTATTCACCAAGCAGATTATCACAAAGGAGTAACAACTGATTTATTTATTTTTTCGAAACACATGCAGTTGTGGTTTTTGCAATAAGGAGATTCAGAAAACTGCAAGCTGCAGCACTATTAATCATACCTTCCCTTCCTATCCCTGAAGTAACACCATTCTCACACCTGAATGCAAGCTATAATCCTTTGTATTTCTGGTGTGTGATTGCAGAAACAAACTAGTTCAAACTCATAAATCTGTGCTAAGCATCTATAGATCTTCAGGAGCACCCATGAACATATCTAGGAAATTGAACTACACTTACACAAATGATTTTAGCCGAGTTAAATAGAATTTGTAGCACATGTAGTGCACACTCTGCTTCTATGCACTTTATGTACGGCGCTACACACAAATTGAAAATGTCAGGTGGAATTGCAGCAGTTCATAATAATTTTCTGGTTCTCTGAGCTTGTAATTTCACCACAGCAAGCAACCTTCAGCTTCACATATGAATGGAATGTGTTTTGGACGACTGCCCGGTGTACCTTGGACTTCACGGTCCTCACATTTTCAACCTTATTTGGCCACCAGAGCACGGCTCATAATCAACAATTTCAGGAAAAAAATATATGTGAGAAAATTCAGGTCTGAAACAACTGCAGTCAAACAAACTCAAGTTACACAGCCATTACTGAAAGAAAACAGTGCATCAACAGAGCCTTGCACAAGTATTCAAACCCCTTTTTCTAACATTTTGACATGTTCCAACAACAATGATCCTTAATGTATTATTATTTAAATCTAATCAAATGGATAAAACAAAGCAGTGCATAATTAATCAAGTGACAGCAGATGCAGCTGGCAAATCTTTCACAGTATCTTCCAACAGCTTGACACAGACTACCATTTTGTTTTTGCAAAATAGCTCAATCTCAGTAAGAATTTATTTATTCAATGCAGAAGCATTTTACAGTTTTCCGTAACTGTATCCCGGACCTGTCGTTCTGTTCCTTAGTCTTCATGATATTATTTACTGATGCTCTCTTGCAAACCTCTGATGCCTTCATAGAATTTCCCCCAGTGACACTCTTCTGACAGATGCATACTTCTCCTCAATGTATCCTGAATGAAATACTATTGTACCCCATCATTTTTTATTTGCAGAAACAACATTTCCTTCCGCTTTCAAATTGTGCACTACTTCGTGTTCGTTTTCCACATAACATCTCAAAAGAATACAGTAAATGTTCTGGTTTTAATGCAAAAAAAAAAATCAGTTAGAGTTCAAGGGGTGCTTATACTTTCGCAAGGCATTTTGATTAACGCCAATTGCTTTCAGGGGAACTGTGCCCTCAGCAGGAAACCAAACAGCTTTCTGCCACTTCCGCACCTGTTTTAAACTGAGCTCTGTGTGAGTTCATCATTAACTACGCAATCGGAGAGGCTACAGAAGGCGTACAGGAATTCAAAAGAGGACACAGAGGCAGCAGTTTCACAACCAAGGACAACTTTAGTGTCTATAAGGTTAAAGAGAAACCAAATCAAGCTGTAACAACAGCAGTCTGGAGTATCTGTTCCCACCAACCATTTAGCAAATAAGTAAACGGCTATAATAATGGTGCTTGGCCTTTACGGGCATGAATGCCCAAATCCTACAGTGATTACCCAGGAGGGTGTGTCTGCTAAATTGTAGGCTAGCATTAAGCCAACAATGACTATGTTGGGGAGGATTACTCTCCAACTACCTGCAGATATGCTGCTCTGCAGATGGAGCTCAGAGGAAATGAAGACAAGTGTCTTAGACAAACCACACCCCTGAAAGCCGCAAAGACAGTTCAGGTTTAGCCTGTAATCATGGGAGGGATGCAGCTATTTAACAACTCTGGAGCCATTTCACTTTTTCCCTGAAGCTGACTAATAAGTTGGAAACCATCATTGTGAAACAGTGGAAAACGTGTTGTTGGCTCCGCATTTAGAAGCTGCTCTCTTTTAATTATTTCCAGGTAGATTTGAAAACCTGATAGGAGACTTATAATACCAAAATTGGCATTGTTTGTGACGCCAAAGTTACTCATGCGTAACTGCAGAGATCTTTTAACCTACTGTCATAGAAACAAGCCCAACAAACACACAGATTTTAAACCTCAGACAAATTAGTCACATATTCTCATGCAAACAAGTTAAGTAAGAGTTTAAGCCCTTAGTTTGTGAATTATGAAAGCACTAAACTATGTGCCTATTTTCATAAGCATATCGCTTATAGCACTTTTTTTTTTGGTGTTGATATTGTAGCAGCATTGATGTTTGGCCTAGCACCTCCTTATTGCAAGCAGTGAAGGTCATTAGAAGAAGCTCCTCATTACTGAGCTTCTTACTTCGACCTAAAAGCCATTTCTGACCTTTTTTCTCAGGAAGTGTGTGGAATTCCAGTTGAGTATGGAGGGAGTTGACAGAAGGGCATGAGGTTTTATCTTTACAGAAGGGAGGTCATTAAAACCTGCACAGTTTTTGTCCTCGGCCCTTGGGCACTAGGGTTCCCTATAAAGCTTTAAGGATCATATGGTTGTAATAAAAGGTGGAAACACAGGTGGTTAAATTAGGCATATACTGGAAGCTTCTGTCCTATACAACGGGCTTGACTTGTAGGCAATTATATAAAATTTTTTGCAGTTTTTCCAAAGGAAATCATAAGTCTTGGCATCTTCAGAAGTCATCTATGTCAACCTGACCTGCCAGACAGAAACCTCTGTGGAGCTAAAACAAACATCCTGAGGCTTTAAAAGCTATTGCTAGAGCAAAAGATCTTACAAACAACAAGTGCAGTCACCCTGACAACAACTATGACTCAGAATGGGACACATCAAAACAGTATTATGTCTGATTGCCACTCTACAATTTACATGTACTGTATGTTTTAGCTTCAGAATATAATCCAGGAAATAGTATTTAGTATGCTGTGTTCAAATTACATTATAACTCATAGTAAAACACTGTGAAAAATTAAAAGACACTAGTTTCACTTTGTTCACTAACGTTGGAGCATAATGTGCTCTATTTGACTTTCTTAAGAACACATTAGTCTTACAGGCACTAAAATAATACAAAACATATTATTACACATATCTACATTTACTTAATGGTATTCATGTAGCACATATGATTAAAATATATATATATTTTTTGCCTTTCTGTTCTTGCTAGAGAAATAACGCTTAAGAGCCAATTACCAAGGTTATCTGCTCTGACAGAGCGTACAGTTGGCCTCTTCACATAAATGCCCCTCATTTATTGCAAATTGCACTTTCAAAATTAAATAGTGAGTGACTAATTTTGCTTTAAGTGTATGACTGTGTGTTTTTAGTCACTAGAAATATCTCTAATCAGCTGGATTTGTCTTTCTTACAAGCAAAACAGTGTGCAGCAACAGGGCCAGTGCTGGGTTACCCTGTGTTCCATACAACTGGGTAAAACTTTCTCTGTTATCTGATCAGCAGGACATTAAACCTTACAAATAATATAGTGAGAATAAATGATTTAATTTGCTTTTATTAAAAAACATTTTTCTGTAAGTCAGATACACCGTGTTCCAAATTATTATACAAATTGCATTTAAGTGTCATAAAGATTACATTTTTTGTTGTGCTATTAAATTTATAGATGGTATTGTGTGTCAGGGCTCTTTGAATCACTATAATTAATTTCAGAG
>CAEGAG010302498.1:0-98982 GCA_903067065.1 Brachyrhaphis terrabensis | reverse complement strand
TGTGAATCTACAATGTCAATAGTCATGAAAATAAAGGAAACTCATTGAATGAGAAGGTGTGTCCAAACTTTTGGTCTGTACATCATATGTTGGTATATGAACTCACTTCCCAGATTTTTAAGCCAACAACTGTCAAACTTGGACTGTCTATCAAAATCTGGACAGTCCACTCCTGCTTCTTTTTAATACTAGCTCTACTTTGGTTAGTTTTTTTTTAATTATTACTATGATTATTAAACAATTTTGACTCATCTTTAAGGCTCATCTCTAAATATTGGCGTTTTTGCAAATAGAATAATTGTTTAGTCAATCTGAAGTTGTGCTATAAAAATGGCACATTTATTCTGAGTGTAAAATAATTCAGCTGGATTCTAATATGTGTCTTTTTGTAACTAGAGATGTTGAAATGAAATGTCAACTCCTTCAAAATGCTGAACTGGCCCTTTAAATGAGTGCCAAATTGCAGGCGCCTCGTAGTTTTGTCATCTATATGAACACACAAGGTTAGCATCATGCTAGTCCTGATGCTAGCTCAGTGGAAGTCCTGCTTGTTGCTGAAGTCCAGCTGTCTCTGTCTTCCAGTCTGATGTGTGAGAAGAGGATTTTTGAGACGGTCAACAGTGTCCGCCACCCCTTCCTGGTCAACCTGTTTGCGTGCTTCCAGACGTCGGAGCACGTTTGCTTTGTGATGGAGTACGCAGCGGGAGGCGACCTGATGATGCACATCCACGCCGACGTGTTCTCTGAGCCCCGGGCTGTGTGAGTGGCGCCGCAGCTTCCTGTCGCTCACACACACATTCTGAACGTTTTCAGTAGTTATGCACCGATCCACTTTTTTCACTACAGATACTCATATCTGAGGTTTAGCGATCAGATGCAGAAAAACTGCTGAATTGACTGAAAATGAATTTTTGTTGTTGTTTTTTTTTTTTTAACACAGACATAAATGCACTGAGTTTCAAATGAATATAATAACTCTGCACCTGGACAAACACTTAAATGCACCAACAGCTTCACAAACTCTGTCAGACATTTAAAACAACTTTCATTTGTTCAGTCAGTGCATTTAGGAGTAGAACAGTCAATGTAAAAATAAATAATAAAGAGACTAAAACTGACAAAAACAACATATATATGACCAAAGTACACATATATATGGTGTACTACCTTGGTCAAACGTATAAAAAATAAACTGCTGCAAAACTTCTTTAAAAGGTTCAGATAGTGAAATTATGAATTCTAAATCTACCGTAATTTAAAAATGAATGTTAAAGCATAATGTTGCTCAAAGCACAGCAGAGACTAAATAGATCTGCCCTTATGGATTGGGAACATTGTCACGCACACCCGATCTAGAATTTGTTTCAGTATGATCCTGGAAATGGGATATCTGTGTCCCGTCAGTGTCCAGGAGCATGTAGTCCAGCTCCTGGACACTGTATCCAGCCTCCAGGTTACAGATATTAATATCTGATCGGTGCATCTCTAGCTTTCATCCAGCTTGTGGAGTTTCCCATCATCATCACAACCACGACCAGTGTGAAAACCATTTGATTTGATGCTCAAACTATTTTCTGTGTTTCTTTGCTCTCCTCAGTGACGGCCATGTTCTTATTGCCATTCTGTCCTCTTGCAGATTTTATGCAGCGTGTGTCGTTCTGGGATTACAGTTCTTACACGACCACAAGATAGTGTACAGGTACGTTCCTCTGAATGCTGCTCAGTCAAACGTTGATCTCTGGGAAACAAATTCAAGGGATTTTTTCACTGGTTTGTAGTGAAATGACACTTTATCACAAATCCCTGAACAAAATCACAAGCAGCTTTTAGGGTTGTTGGTTCAATTCCACATAGGAAAACTGAAGTGGGTCAAGCTAGTTGTTACACATTTATATGTGACCTTTCACTTCTCATCTCATTTCAAAAAGAAAATGTTAAAAACAAGCTCTTTGAAAGCCAAAAATGTCAGCATTTAGTAAAACATATAACTGGAGGTGTGTGTGTGTGTGGGGGTGTGTGTGTGTGTGTGTGTGTGTGATCCTCAGAGACCTGAAGCTGGACAACCTGCTCCTGGACACAGAGGGATATGTGAAGATCGCTGACTTTGGCCTTTGCAAAGAAGGTAAGATGACAGATCGCATGAACACGACTTCGATAAAATGCTCCTGCTTGATCTGGTCGTGCCAGAACAGTGCGCTGGTTGGTTCTGATCAGTGTGTTCCGCTCTCAGGAATGGGCTTCAGGGATCGCACCAGCACCTTCTGCGGCACGCCGGAGTTCCTGGCCCCGGAGGTTTTAACGGAGACGTCGTACACCCGCGCCGTGGACTGGTGGGGGCTGGGGGTGCTCATCTTCGAGATGCTGGTGGGAGAGGTGAGCCGCCGTCTCCGGGTAGATTACCGCCGCCTGCGAGCAAGGCAGGGCTTCCTGTAACCGTCCGTGTTTGTGTCCAGTCGCCGTTTCCCGGCGATGACGAGGAGGAGGTGTTCGACAGCATCGTGAACGATGAAGTCCGCTACCCACGCTTCCTCTCCACCGAGGCCATCTCCATCATGAGGAGGGTGTGTGTCAGGATGAGGCCACACTAATGAGTCACACTGTGTCGCATTAATCTGTGTCCCAGTATAACACACTGAGGTCAGCAGTTGGAACCTGATAAAATGTCAAAAGGTTCAGGAAGTATCAATGTTTTTTGAAAGGCACTAAAAAAATCATTAATCCATACGCCCTCTAGTGGCCACTGAGAGAATTGAGTACAGTATCATGTCTGAACCAAATAGGTTCCCCCTGATTCAATGTTTTATAACTAGCTCTAATAAAAATCCTTTAAATAATTTAAAGATCCAAATAAAATCCACCATATACATTAAGTTAAGCTGATATATTTTTTGAGGTGTTTCACTGGGTCGTGTTTTCTTTCTTTGCAGCTTTTGCGGAGGAGCCCAGAGCGCCGTCTGGGAGCAGGAGAGAGAGATGCAGAGGAAGTTAAGAAACATCTATTCTTCAGGGTAAGAGAGGAAGAAAATCCCAGGCCTTCTTTATTAAAATTATGCATAAGCAGAATGCTAACTGCAGCGTATGTGTGTGTGTGTGTGCGTCGGTAGAACTTGGACTGGGACGGCTTGCTGGCCAAGAAGGTGAAGCCGCCGTTCGTGCCGACCATCCAGGGCGCAAACGACGTCAGCAACTTCGACGATGAATTTACCTCAGAGGCTCCGATTTTAACCCCCCCCAGAGAACCCCGAGTCCTGAGCTCCGAGGAGCAGAACCTGTTTTCTGACTTTGATTACATCGCTGACTGGTGTTAGCTTCACCTTCAAAGACACACACACACACTGTGAACTAAGCAGCTCAGCAATGTCTGGAGCTCACTTTTTATAAACAATCCTTCCTTCCTCCCTTCCCAAAATGTTGAGAGAACAAACTGTGCCATTGAGAAGAAAATCTAGATGACCTCTACAAGGACCTCAGATGTTTTGTTTTTTTTAATCCACATGAGATTGTTGTTGTTGTTTTTTTTAATTGAATGGAATTGTGTTGGATGGAAGGTGGAGGGACATCCTGCACAGATCGCCGCCGTGTCCGTTGACTGACCACTGAGAATGTTTTCCATACGGACTGAGAAGACAGCACCATTACAATCACATTATTCAGTGTTGCTGTCTTCAGATTTTTTAAAAAACAAAGCAAAAAAAAAAAATGTACAGATTATATTCAGTCACATATTTGTGTTATTTTTTTGTGCTCTGGTAAATCCCTCAGCTTGGATCATATCTGGATCTGGTGTTCAGTGAAGGCTTGGTCACTGAACGGTCAGCTACAGCTAACATCTTGACTACTACAGCAGCTTCCTGACTTGAAAAAAAAACAACGCTTTCCCTCTGGTGAGCAGTTCAACCAGTCACTTCTAGAGAAAAAATTCAAGATGTCTTCTTTGAAAATGCTTTAAAATAGATTAGATATTAGCATTACATTTCAATGCCTTATAGAAATGCCCACTAGGGTGCAACAGCATATTGGGGCCATTGTAGATAGGGAAAAAAAAGTCTGAAATTTTTAGATTAATCTCAGAATATTTCTCGTAAAACTTCTCATTTCTGAGTTTGAGAAGTCAACGATTTTCTAGAAAAAAAAAACATTTTGAGATGCTCAGAAATTTTCTAGAAGAAACTTGGAATTTTTTTCCAGTTTCAAAAGTCAAAAAGTTTATAAATTAATCTCAAAATTTGAGCAAATGTTTGACTTTTTAATCTCAGAAATTTCTAATTTTTTTCTAGAAAATTTCTGAGATTAATCTAAAAATTCCAGATTTTTTTGACAGAAACTTCCTTTTTTTTTTCTACAATAACCCTAATGTGCAGCTATGGAGTTGAACTCAAATAAAATGTTTTATTGTCCCCAGGCAGTTGTGATGGACAGAACTTTGACTAAAGATACCTCAGTAAAATCAGCACACCAAAACTGACGAGTTTATTTTCATTTTTCAGGTAAAACACTACATCTAGCTTTTAATGTTAAAACGGCATTAAAGCACGTGCTTCCTCCGTAAATCTGATTGGATGTTTCCAGCTGACTTCCTGTCAGTGTGCATGTTAAATATGACTGATTCAATATTTCAGACCTGCTAATGCGTCACTACAGAGGGGCAGGGAGTATATTGTATGCATACTGTATGTACACAGGTAAGCTGAAAGCACTAATTTTATCAATAGTTTATCTACATTTCTTAATTATGGAAATAGATTGTACAAAGTGTTTTGTTTTTTTTAAATGTGCTTGTTGTTTCCAGAACAGATAAACTGAATGGATGGTACAAATTACCCAAATCACAACTGTTCTCATTCATCCTGGTGTATAATGTTAAAGAAAGGCATCTTTGCAGTCACTGTTACCTATCATGAATGCACAGATTAAACATTTGTAATATTGGCTTATTTTTATTTCACTGCTGAAACATCCTGGCTTAACGTAGGTACTGAAATACAGTAGGCTCCATCTAATGCAAGTCAAATTTAAGATTGAAAAAAACTACATATCAATTATTTACAATCAGCCAGCTGATTGTAAATCATTTTTTAACAAGCAAGCTCGTATTAGTTGGTTAGTGATCGAGTTGCAAAATGTTTTCACACAGCTGATTTTATCTTTCTGAAGTCTCATACCTTCCTACAGCCAGCTGACTAGCAGTGTGCAGCAACATGTGAAGGTTTTAATTCAAACCATGAGCTGATTAATTGAAAATGTTTTATTTTTTAAATTACTTGGAACAATTCAAACAAAATAGAACCTGGCAAATTTTTCTACAAAACAAATGCTTTGTGTATACAATATGAAAAGAGCCTAAAGTTGCAAAGCGTCAAGTTAACGTTTTCCCACTTGGACATATATACATGGTACAGTATATACAGTCAAATGAAATACTGCAAGCTGTTTATTCAAGCTCTGGAATGTGTGTCCGCTGTATTCCTGCCACAGTGCCTCTATGAAGGCTGCTTGTTTTGAGCACAACCAAAGAATATTCAAACCCTAAATCAACAGAAAAACGTACAGCAGAGAAACTTCAGCAATGAGTAGGCGGAGTCTAGTTCACAGTTGAGGCAGTTTATCAACAGGTGTGTCAAACTTAAAGTCTGGAGGGAAAAGTTCTGCTGCGCGTGGATAGATGAGTCGGTAGGACTGTCTGATGGTGACGTCGGCAACGCCAGCGATGTCGCCGATTTCTGAGGGAAAAAAACAAGCAAAAACTTGAAGCATGTAGAAAATGTTTACATATTTAACAAACTATCACCGTGTTGTGACAGGATAATATGAGACAGATAATCTGTGAAAATAATCAAGTTCCTTCACCTCCCTGAGCTACTATTATCTTCAGAAATGCACAGTTCCTGGTCAAAACCAACCAATCAGAGTTGGGAGGAGGATCTTAGTGCTGTCAATCAAGCTCATGTAGTCACTGCTAAATGTGCTAGTGGCAGAGAAGCAACTTAACGCTCCAGGAAAATTGTTTATCCACCATGATTGGCGGACATGCTAACTAGCCTTAGCATTCCTGGCAGGATCTGGTGTGAGGAGCTAGCTGTAGCGCAGCAGAGAGTAAGGGGGTGAGCAGTGCTAAGACCCGCCCCCTGGTTTTGACTGGCCATTTCTGAGAGCAGTGTATGTCTGCAGCTGGCAGCAGGAGCTAAATATCTGTTTCTTGTTATAACGTCAGTGTCACGACATAATGACAATTTTAACAATTATGTAAAAGGAGAAAAAAACTTTTTATATGTTGCAGCCTTAAGGAAGGATTATCTGGTACATAACACATACGTTTTTGTTCTTGTGTTTTTATTAGACAAAGTTCAGCTGACTCCACCAAGAGCGTCACACACTTCATGAGAGGTTGTGTGTCATTTGAACATGTTGAATCTATAGCTCTTCTGTAAAACTATAGACTAATTTCACCAAAATGCAGCGTATGTTGCTGCTCTAACACCTGTATAAGATGACAACGAATCCTCTGATTTCCCCAAAATGCATTATGAATATATCTCATGGTACTGATAACATCTGTCCCCGTCATGATTTCTAATGTTTTGAACAAACTTATTCATGTGTAACGTTCATTTAATTTCTTATATAATGGAGACGCCGCAATTGCGAAATTGAGTTTTTTCTACATTAGTGGAACATCGACAAAGTTTTGCACACGTTTGCGATGGAAAGCAGCCGGTGAGAGCTAGCGGTGTTTCCACAGAACCGCTCACCTTTCTGGGTCTTCTTCTCAGCGGAGGCCTGGGAGGCCATGTAGATCGCTGCAGCGGCCACTGAGATGGGGCTCCTGCCGGGCACCAGGTCCAGCTCCACAGCTTTCCTGGCGATGAAGGTGGCGGCCATTTGCACCTGCTTCGGCAGGCCCAGGTTGGAGCAGAAGCGGGACATGAAGTCTCCCGTGGTGATGAGGTCCACGCTGGTCTCCAGAGCCTTCAGGATCAGCTTGAAGCACCTGCCGATCTCCTTCTTTGAGATCCTGGAGACGGCGCAGATCTCTGGAAGAGAGAACGTGTCGGTTTAGTCCTGATTTAGTCGGTTTCTCAACAGGAAATTACCTACATAAGATACATTCTTGGATTGAAGAGGAAAGGTGATGCCACCAGGTTGGCTGCATTTCAGATATGAAGCGCTTGGATAGTGATACGTTTTTCATTCATGTCAGCCAGCCACATTTCACTATTAAGCTAAGAGAAAATCAGCTTTATTTAGACCAGATAGAGAAAACAAATCTGACCTTTAAATGTCCTTGGTACGCCCTCTTGTCTGCAGGCGATGTAGAGGCAGGCTGAGGCGATGGCATCGTTGGCTCGCCCCTTCAGACTCTTCTGCTCATAAACCTGCTTGAACAGGTTGTTTGTTCTGTCCTGAGAAGCCAAACGGAGCAGTTAAACTTTGAAATGGATCGATATGACGTTCAGGGAGAGACGAAGACCGGTTCTGAACCAACCAACCCGCTTGAGGAATCCATCTCCTCTCTCTGAACTTACTACGATGTTTCTCGGCAGGTTGATGCGATCCGCCATGGTGCTGATCTCTTTGAAGGCGTTCAGCATGGCCCGGTCAGAGCTGCTCATGGTCCGCCGGTTCTGGTACTTTGAGTTGCCGAACTCATCGAAGCTGGCCGCGCCCGTTCCCTGTGGAGGAAACGCTTTCAACATGTCAACAGAAACACGTGGTTCACACATCGGACCGCCGTGACGAGCTGACGGCCGCTTGAGCCTCAACCAGTAGGAACAGTCAGGTAGAGAGAGGAGCGCACCGACCCAAACGCCTCGGCTGCTGGTTAGGATTTTGGCCAATACCGATTTTTTTTGTCTAAAAAGTCAGTAAATAAAGCAACAAAGTTGCTAAGTTGGCATCAGTGTGTTGATTATTGCTAATGGTGCGTTAGCAGACGTGACATGGTGGGCGTGATTGGGACAGCGGCTGGTTTAACTTTATTAGTGACTGAAAGATAAGATTGGAGTAATGAGAAGAATATTTTATTTTATTTACTAAATATAGCTAAGTTATAAGAGCCTGTAGAATCACAAATATTGTGATTCTAATATTTATAGCTTACAAAATTATTATTGGTTTTCATGTTGGATTGTAATTTGTATTTATTCATCTTTCTTTGTAAAACCACACACACAGATACCACACCAACATAAACCCTGAAGCTGAATCTGCTCGTTAAAGAACCAGAACATCAAACCCAGGCCTTGTTATTGGCTTGGAGGCCATCGAGGCGTCTGATAGGTGAACATTCTGCGATCACCACCTTAGTAGTCCGAACCCCAGTCATGTGAACTGCATCGAACAGACAGTGTCTGATTTGCAGACGTTTTCAGACATGGATAAAATCGGAGGATCAGCCCATACTTAAAACGTTTCCCATTGAAGTATGGGTTGATCTCCAATCACCCAAAGTGAAGGAAACTGGGCCGATTTCTCGGTTTGTCTGAAGGTAATACTGATGGAGACGCTTCCCTTTGGGACTGCGGCTCACCCTGCTGATCATGGTGGTCAGGTCTCCTCCGTTGAGCAGGGGGTTCTGAGCGTCTCCCACTCTGGATGGATCTTTGAGAGCCTTCTCATTAGAAAACGTCCTCCACTCAGAGCCCACGTCGATCACACGGTCACCTGGAGACAGATCGCCTGCATCAACCAAACAATGCAACAACAAAACACAGCATTCTGACAAAAAAAAAGATCCAGTTTGTGTAAACAAGTTGCTCTTTCATCCCATCTTACTTCCTGTTTAGTATCTGTAAACAAACCATCAATAAAAAAAGCTAAAAGAGATCTTAACTTTCAAAACCTAAAAAAAAAAAAATTCTTTCAGTTCTATTGGCCACAGTGGGAGTTTATTTAGTGGATGAAAACCCAACAAGGTTTCATTTCAATGGATCTAGAAATGAAGACTTCTCCCTCTGACCACTCAATTCTCCTCATACAGTTCTGAAACATGTGATGCTGTTTGTGTCCAGATGCTGACCGCTCCTCTCAGGACTTTCTATCCTCTTAAATTTGTTAAAACTGAGTCTGTCACCAGACTGAAGCCTAATTCTAGAGAGAAGATGATGATGATAATGATGATGATGATGATCCCCCTGTTTGTCATATTCCATCCCTGTGGGGTAATTAGAGGATGGTGTAATATTCTGGAGGTTATTACCTCATGCACACAGCCTGGTGTCAGAACAGATCTCTGATGATGTTCAGGTTTCTTTCTAGGTAAAGGTGAGGTCTATTTCAGAGTCACAACACAGCAGCAGCGACTTATTAAACCATCTAGAAACGTCAGAGCCACATCAGACAGACCAGTCCAAACAGGTCATTGTTTTCTCTTCTGGTGACTTGTAGAAACTAAAAGACTTGAATCCAGTTCAGCTGTGAGTCGCAGACTGGGAGTGGCAGTCATCATCTCCTCAGAGGCCTGCAGCAGAAATGCAAGCCAGAAGCTGAGCTTTCGTCAGAGAGCAGCCGACGCAGCTCTTCTCCCACCTGACCCGCCCAGCGCTGAGGGGCTCATTACCAGAGAACCCAGCGTTCCCAGTGGCTCTGAGATGTTTGGGCTGGACGTGCTACAGTTCAGACCTCAAATTAAACAGAAAACATTTATACTCTGAATAAAGCCATCAGCTGCAGAAAATGTCAACGATGACATTCTTATATCTTTTTTTTTTTTTTTTGTATATTAAAAAAACTAATTTGAACATCTGTTTTGAAATGTGACATTTATCAAAAAGCAAAACAATCCAATATTACTAAAGAAAATGAAGGCGATGCACAAACATATGAAGAATGTGTCAGCTCCACAGACGCTGCACCTCATCATATCTGATGTTTTTAGATATCAGTGGTTGTGATAAAGAGAAAGAAATTGTAGTTGTGTTTATTATAAATATGTCAAAATGTGTAGATACAAATATGTATTGTACATATGAAACAATCTGAACTTGTCTAGAATAACAAACTGATGTTACAAAGTGAACTCATATATTCACATTAAGCCTCATCTTCATACAAATTCAAATAATATACATTGCAAATATATCATCATCCCAATTTCAGTGTTTGCACTGAAACTTACAAATCCCAAGTTTTAGGTGTTTATGCTTCGCAGGCCAGTAGGATATTCTGCGTGTGCGTAAGAAAACTTTAGCACTGTAAAACACTGCTGTTAGTTTATAAATCACTGGACGGCTTAACACCACAATACATGACAGATCTGCTGTTGTCATAGCAACCTTCCAGACATCTCAGGTCTTCGGGGTCTGGTTCTGCTCTGCACCCAGAACCAGAACGAAACAGAGAAGCAGCATTCAGCATCTAAGCACCACACATCTGGAACAAACTTCCAGAAAACTGAAAAACAGACGAAACCCTGAGTTCCTTTAGATCCAGACTAAAAACAAACCTGGTGTGAGTTGATTTTGAACATTGACCAACATAGTGCATGTGTATGATTTTGGTGATGGCACTCATCAAAATGTAATGTCTATTGGCTTTCACAACTGTTAAAAATATATGTGAGTTCAATTGTTAATGTCCCCATACAGTTAGGATCTGTCTTATTTGCTCGACACATAACTGCCGTTCAGATGCGCTGAAGCTCAGAAATTTAAAAATGTCGCTAATTGACAGTAGAATAATCAGAACTTGTCAACACACTGTCATACAAAAGATTTAAAGTACACTGCCATGTGGTCGTCTTTCAGATCAGCTCCAGTCACCAAAACGTTTGAATGGTGTTGTTTAAGATAAGTGCGCTGATCCGTAACGTCAGCTACTGCAGCATCACACAGTGAACATAGTCATAGCTTCTCTCCAGTCTTCCCATTTAATCAAAATAATAGCTCCATGTAAGTCATGTTAAGCCTTTTGATGGATTATGATTTGTAATCCCGTAACATTTCAAAAAGGTGAGTCATGATGACAGACGAAACACAGAAACAAAGTGAGGTTTAAACTGACGGAAGAGATTTAGTGAAGGTGTATTCTCAACATTCGTCATGTAAATACTCACCAACAACAAGGCCACATTCAGGACAAATCATGTCGCCTGCTCTGTAGTCCTCCACCAGTAACGCATCAGGATGGTTGGGACACTGAACTTTGGGTAAGGCCAGAGATTCTCCACTGCGAAGGCAAACAGTGAGACTGTTGACAAAGCCAGATGAAAGTAGGTCTGCTTCCTATAGTAGGAACTGACATGAAGATCCTCCAACCCTTAACCTGGTCTTAAAACCTCAGGTAACTGAGTTACCAATCACACCTGACTCCCTCATACTGTGGTAAGGTCGACTACAAGTCACAATGATTGTTGCAAGAGCGAGCCCCGACCATCACCCCACCACCACCGTATCTGTGAGCTGGTTTTATACGCAGGTTTTCTATCAAAGCGGTTCCATTATGGTCTCCTCTGCCTGAAGAACTTGGTTCCACAAGACTTGGTTCGTGTTCAGTCCAACTTCCAAGTCCTGACAATAATCGCTCGCACTGTAGAATGTCAGCAAGAAACATACAACAACACTATGTCTATCCAGCACTTAGTTTAGTCTATCCAGCATCTTTTTACAGCAAACTCAAAATGTTAGCTTTTTAATGCATTGATTGGCATCACCTGGCAGCCATGCATCCTTACAGAATTGAATTATGTGCTGATATTGTAAGGCTGTTTCTGTGCACAATGCTATGACCATACAAGGACTAAATTACTGACACCAAATGAAAACCTGCGAAACTGAGAGAGCATGAAACCCCTTTTTACTGTGACTATAATTTGCAAATAGAGACTTTCCGTTCTCTGTGTTTTACATTCACTCTCACTTCCCGTTTACACAGAGAGGACAGAGCATCCCTGGATGAGATCAGGCTTGTAAAGGGAGCAGAGCGGTGGAAGCAGACGGACTTAAACACAGTGGACGCTTGGACGTGAATCCATAGGCAGATAATAACATGTCATTACAGCAAAGGTCAAGCTCGATCATAAACATGTCGATACGCTGGGTAGCAGTTTAACTGTCTTTAATTTGATGTTTTGGCATCCAATTCACGGAAATGAGAACCGCGAGGTAAATTTTTTTAGGATTTAATTGAACTAATTTCCAGCAGATAACATTAGCTGGTCCTAGACTGGACGAACAATAAGAAGCCTCGAGTTGTTGAGCCTGCTTGTTTACAGAAGTCTGGGTTGTATAGTGTAATATCGGAATCCATAGACAGATTAAACCTCTTATTTCATTTGAACTAAATTTAATATAACACCTTAAAACAGGAGGAAGTAGATTTAAAAGCCGCCTAATGTAGGCGCAGCGGCGACACAGCAACGATTTCTGGCAGCATCTACTGACGACCCCGCGAGCTAACTAGCTGTCACCAGGCACAATAGAGCCAACAAATCTAACGGTAGTGAAAGGAGCGGCTTGTTCGTAGAACGAGCACAATATTTTCTTCCTATTCCAAAGCTAACAATGTATATGTTCACCACAAGACATCTTGAAAGCGTTTATGAAAAAAACAAAACCGCTACATAGTTGGGAAAAAGTGGTTACGCACCGACTTGTTGACGCCATGTTACTCTTCGCTCTTTCCTTTAGTCAAAGAGGCGAACGGACGGCGCACCTCTATTTATAAGCTGTTCCCGTCACGTGGCAGTCAAACTACGGCGAGTCAAAGAGAACAGATTACATTTTGTTTTTCTATTAAAACTTGCCTACGAGAGCAAATAATCCCTGTAATTTTAGATTCGCCTACACTAACGTCATCAAGAAAATGGATTTAGCATTTTACTGTTAATTTAAACCTTCTCACCTTTCACTCCTCAGAACTCATGCTGAATTTTACGAGCTACTCCTTCAGTAGTTTACCTGTTTTATCACCTTGGTAGGTTCCATTATAGATTTTGTAAAGAAGAACACAGAAAATTAATTTGGGCACTAAGGACAATATATATCAAAACTATAAGTACACAGTTTGTTCGTCTGCTTGTTTTTTGTGTTAAAAAAAAGTGCAGAAACATATAATTAATTTTTTTTAAATCATTGAGTAGGAATTTGACAACTAATTTGAACATCTGTTTATGTATTTATTCAGAATTAATATAAAGTATTTTTTATATACTGTCCGTGGAGACAAGATATCTATTATGCATTATTATTACCAATATTTTTTTGATTTCCTAAATGACTACGACAGACTGGCGACCTGTCCAGAGTGTACCCCGCCTCTCGCCCGGAACGCAGCTGGAGATAGGCACCAGCAACTCCCGACCCCATTAGGGACAAGGGTGAACAGAAAATGGATGGATGGATGGATTTCCTAAATGAAATCAAAATGTGCTTTTTTCAGCACATTTCACTTTTACTCTTACTTTATGCAGTTAATTGTCTTTTGGTGCTGCTACTGAATTGGAACATCGTGTCGACAGTTGCATGGAATTAGACTGCTTGAGTTTGAATTAGTGTCTATTGGGTACAGATTGAATGGAATGGACTGAATGGAATTGAATGGAATAATTTTTGATTTTATTGGAGCCATGATTAATGAGGTCTGGCTTTGTTCTGTTAAAAGAATCAGCAAGAAAGACCAGTATCTGACCGTGGTTTTCAGACATCTGGGGTCTTTTTGCAGTGTAGATGACAGAAAATCACTGATCAAACTGTAAAAAAAAGGACACTAAAATATTTAAAGAACAAAGCCTGTGAATTTTTATATAATATAATAGTGTTTGGTTAATTCCATTTTGTTTTTATGGCACCCATTTAGAGCAAGTCATCTCAAGACACTAAACAAACAAATCAAATCACATTTAGTCATACCCAGTCCCAGCTTAAATTGCCTTACAGACAGAGACTGCATGTGCTTGACAAGTCTTGCTGAAAACATGCAATACTTTAGAGAAGAATTAGATATCCAAATGAGAAGTTTTTCAAAATTTAAACACTATTTTCTTTTTTTACTTCAAGTAAAAATAAAAATAGAATGGCCACCTGTGTCTGTCTAACTTGAACATAGCAAAGAAATTTTAACTGATTTATCGACATGACGCAATACTTGTTTTTGTGCATATAGACGACAGCAGGTGGCGCTATACAATAACAGATTTGTGTACCTGCACCCTTACTTTATCTCTACCCTCAGGCAAATTCTGTGGTTTGGAAAAAGCTCAAGTTACACAACGCTTAGCAAAAGTGTTCACTACCTTTGATTTTTTAATTTTTATTTTAAATTTTTTTTCCTTTGTCATATGGGAACACAAACCTTTCCCCAGTTTGTTAGTATTTTATGTTACTGGCCAGCACAAAATACGGGATGAGCCTGAAGTGGAAGAAAAATAAAATACAGTTTTCAAAATTGTTTACCAGACAAATCTGAGTCAGTACTTTGCAGAACAATGTTTGCTGCAGTCACAGCTGAAAGTGTTTTGAAATATTCCTTTACCAATCTGGCACGTCTGACTGAAATCCAGCCAATTCTTCTTTAAAAATTGGTCAACCTAAATCAGATTAAAAGGAGTGCAATACATCCAAATTCTTGCAAGAGATTTTACATTTAAGTCTGGACTTTGACCGGGTCACTAACCTGTGATAACACTGTAATCTGACCCATCTTTACTGGCATTGCCTGCTGGAAGGTGAACTTCTCCACAATCTCTCAATTTTTTCTGTTACCTCTGACCAGTGTCACTGTTGCTGCAGAAGAAAAGTGTCCCAAACTTCTGCATTTCATTCAGGTACATCTAAGTAAAGAGCTCAAGGTTACGAATGTACAGTACACTTTTCAATTTATTCTTGTGAAAATTTTGCAAAACTATGTAATATTTTCCTTCAGTGATGAGTAATATGGTCCACATAAAACTCCCCCATAATAATTTTTAAGTCTGTTCTTGTGACGTAACAAAATGTAAAAAGGTTGAAGGGTCGTGAGCCCTTTTGCAAGGCCTTTATATTTGGCACTCAAGTTACATTTTTAAAAAGTTTGGAAATGTGGGTTGATGTTACTAAAAAGCATAAAGAGGTTTTGATAAATCAGAACTTCCAGGAACGCCACCACAGCAAAACGTGCTAGACAGACATGTCTGTGCACATATCACCAGTGAGAATGCCTTCAAGTCACAACAAGACAAAAGAGACCTGCCAGCTACGCATACCATTGCCCTGATTTTAGGAAGCTGTTCTTGCAGGTCTCTGCAACATGACTTCTTTATTCTATCAGAATGTTCCAGAAATGCTCAAAAAGCAAAAGTACAGGAGTGTGTGAGAGTGGGATCTGTGGGTTTTTCTGTGCAAACAGAAAATTGTAGCAGCTGCCATAGAAACAAGTATGTTTGTTTAGGGCTGTTGTTGGTTTGTGGTTTCTGATGCGCAGCTAAAGAACTGCCAATGTCTATATTGTGTGAGAATGTCTCTGTGTTACTTCCTGTTCCCTCCAGCCCAAGTTTCTTCTTTCTTGTGCTTGTACCTTGGTGGTCTGATTGCCAACACACTCATCTGGCTGCCAGCAGTACAGGGGCTTTTGAAAAGTCTGTGTCCTGAAAGGGAGACCCATAATGGTTTAACCACTACCTCACTGTTTGAAGAAAAAACCAAATGATTACATTTTTTTACTTCTTCATCTGGTTCATCCCACCAACCGCGTGTCTCGCCACAGTCCCCATAACGCTGTGGCCCCCAGGCCTGGTCCCTCACTGTCCTGCATATTGTGGATGTTTCACTGATGACACACACCTGACTGGAATGAATGGGTGGCTTCTGCAGCACTTGATAGCATGCTTAGAAACTAATGCAATCATTTATTTATTGCTTTATTCGTTTTGAGTCATATAAAGGAAAACATGCATATTGTACCCCTTAATAAGTAAAAACAAAATAAAGAAAAACATCCACTTATACAGAAAGATATACAGTAATATTAAAAGATCAAGAACAAGACATTGTCTGAGTTAACAAAATTATGTTTCATATGATAATACTGTATTTATACATAAACAAGAATACATTTAGCTCGAAAACAAGTGGTAAGAAAACAAACTTATTGTGTAGTTACCACTGTACTTTGGAATTTAGCAATTTGTATTATGTACGTCTTTGTTTTTCAGGAAGTACCTTCGTATTAATACCACTGATGTCACTCTAAAGTCATTACCAAATTTAGATTTATATTAAACACTATACATCATTTATTAATTATATAACTGCAAAAAATATCTATCTGTATATTTAACAGTGATAAACAGTAAAATTGTGACAGGAAAGATCTGTAAACAATTAAACAATTTAAAACCGATGACTTGATGTGAAGTTGTTGTAAATAAATGAATCAGTGAAAACAGTATTTTATATGTTCATGTCAGGGAAAAACATTGTGGTGGTGGTCCTGGTATCTCCAGAGGTCATTAGGTGCCCTGGACAGGCCGCTGTTCCATCTCAGAACCAAAATAACGCTAAGGCTTAAATATTCGGCAAGGAAACACATTTCTCAGTTTTTGTGCTGTATTTATTCTTTAAGCAATCAGTGTGCAGCATTGCTGGTATACTTCAGGTGCAAGCCATTAACCAAATTAAGATTATGTAAAAGATGTGGTGCAATATGTTGTTGATTGATCAGGAAAGATGTAAAGCTTAGACACATTTCTAGAATTTACATGTTTTGTTTGAGGAACAGGTCATTTCGCTTCTGAGAAGAAAGTGACACTTAATCTTGAGGAAACACTGGGCCCAACTGTAGAAGTCTCTTTGGTGCATGCAGGAAGGAGATAGGTCCCATCAACGCGTGTGCTGTGAAATGTGTGCACCAAAGCAAATACACAAAACAAAAAAAGTCCATGTTACATTACTTAAATGCACTCAGGGACAAATCGCTTAATTTGTGGAGACATGTGGAAGTGTTTGGCCATAATAACCATCATTACCTTTGGAGGAAAATGGGGAAAGACCGCAAGCACGAGAGCAACAATAGTGAAGAACAGGGGAATGATGTTTTTTTTCTACGACAGTTTTATTGCAGGTGGGTATTTCACGCAATAGATGGTATCAAGAGGAAATACTGTTATGTCAAAACATAACAGTATTTCCTCTGTCAACCACCTCTGTCAAAATCTTGAGACGTCAACCACAAAGTTAAACGAATCTTTCGAATCGACAATGATCTAAAGTATACTGCAAAATTTGTTCCAAAGTTGCTAAAGCACAATAAATGGCCGTTTTGTGGTGGCCATCACAAAGTCCTTATCTCAACTCCACAGAAGCTGTGGGTAGGGCTAAAAGGGTGTGTGAGCAAAGCGGCCCACAACATTGACTCAGTAACAACAGATCTGTCAAGAAGAAAGGGTTAAAATTCCAGGAAACGTGTTAGAAACCTGTGGAGGATAAGCAAAATGCTTCAGATTAACACGCAGTTCTCCAAAAACTAAGGAAATATGATCAATTCTGATGTTGCTTTAAAATTGTACTATTAAATTAACTCTCATTCTGAGCAAATAGAAACAACATAGTAATCCTTATGGAACTAAAACAGGAAAAGTTGAATTGATTGAATGTCAGACAGTAGGAGTCTTTTTGTCTTTCTTTCTTTTTTTTTCTTTTTTTTACAAACAAATTGTATGTAAATATCATTGTATGCAGAATACTGCATCTGCTTGTTCTAGTTAGTTATTCACCCCAAAGTCTCATCAGCCACCTCAGCGTGTAATCTCACATGCTGACTCTAGCTTCTACTTTTTTTTCCTTCTTTTGTCAATCTTTTCTTCCCCTTCTCTGCTCTCCCACTGCAGCCTACAGGGGCAGAGTGAGAGAAAGCAGACTGGCAGCAGGCAGCAGCCCGGTACCGGTTGAAACCTGTTTGGCTTGCAACTGAGAAGACACTTCCTCCGCCCAGTGCATCATCAACCAAAACCAGAAAGAACTGGAAGTTATGATGCAGTAAAGAAAAATAAGCAAAAAAAAAAAAAAAAGACAGAAAGAAGGAAAAAATACACAACTTAACACAGTGTGTTATTTCTGAGTTAGGAGATTTTGAGCAAAAGTCTTACAAGAGGAGGAATATGATGCTGCGTTCATGTCCTAAAAGGAAACGCGAGATATACATATAGAAAAGACCTCAATTAATATTGAATCTGTTTCTCGGTTTATCATTCATCTACTTTTTGAACTTGCTGAGAGGTTAGCTTTTTTTCCCGCACACTCGCCAGATAAATTATTAAACTCCTTACAATTCTGTTCCTCGAAGAATAAAAAGCCCTGTTCGAAACATTATGTTCAAAACCCTTTTTGGCCCATGGTTCCATGGTCTGGTATAGGCTCCTTCCCGAATTTCCTAAAGCAGTTTTTGGATCCTCTCAGTTATCCATTTTATGTTTGGAATCTTAATTTAAGTTGTATTCATTTTCCTACATGTAAACTTTTGATTATAAATCGTGCTCATTGAGGCTCTAACAGCTTTTTAAAAAAAATTTATTGGTAAATAACTTACAAATAGCACCGAGATTTGTTGCGTTACAATGATTGTTCAGAAATTGTCCCCTTCCTCCCCCGCCCCCATGGTCAGTAAACGCATCATTTGATAACTAGTAGGCGGCGACTACTGGAACTTGCTCTTATCTAGCCGACCAATAGGAAAGGCCCGTTAAACCCACAAACAGCGCTGAGCGCGGCTCCATATTGGATCGGACTTCTTCTGAGAAATACATTGCTCAGGCGGGCATATTATCTAATACACCGACAAGAATCTCACTGTACGCCTAGGCATGAGGACTAGCAGCCGGCAAATACCACCGTCACCAACAAACCTTCCCCGGGACTCTGCTTCTCTGAGCGGCGTCATTACCTCCGCGGACGCTGTTATTAACGGCGCTTAGAAATTAGGTTAACCACGCACCTGAGGAGCGGCTGGGAAAGTGGCATGCAGAGCGAGGAAGAAACACTTGGACTGAGATAACGTTGGCAGTAAGTATATCTCGCTCTACAAAAAACATATAAACTAAAATAAAGTATGTTTCAGTGACATAACTGATTTATTAAGGCCCAAAATACACAGTGACGCTTCACTTGAACATGTCTAATCAAGTTACCTGACCTTCTGAGGCAGAGTGAGGGGGAAAACTGCGGCGTTCAAAAACCGGCTGGAAAGGTCAAGTTTTTCCATCAACGGAGCACGGGGAAAAAAAAACAATAATTTTCTTTAGGATATGTAGAAAAATGCCTCGTGATGTCCAGCAGATGCTGGTGGCCATCTTAGAAGTTAGTTTATTTCTGAACTTGACTTAATGTCACGTGGAAGCTCCAGTTTTGCTCGTTGTCTTTTGTTGTTTCTTCAAAGGTTAACCAAGAAGGCTTGTTCCGCCTTTTTCTGGACGGAACAAGCCTTCTAGGCTTGCGTCTTAGCTTGCGTCACTTGTAAGACACAATGAGAATTGAAAGTTGATCATGAAGCATGTCAGATCTGTTAAGTCAATAATGTAGTTTGCAAACTTGCACTGTTTCTTCCAGCTACTGGGCAACTAGATAGAGGGAACCTCTGTTTGAGATATTTTAAAGATCTTAATGTTCTCTTCGAGAACATCATAGAAAACCAAAAATTGATATCAGCCAGGGAAAGCTTAGTATGTGTATCTCTATTTTCTCCATCCATTTACTTGTACTCTCTTAGGTGCAAGAAAGCCTTTTGAGTTGTAAATTTGGCAACAATAAAACACATGCAAAGGGTTTGTGAAGAGGACCAGGCCAGACGGGAAAGGTCACATATAAAGATCTTGTTTCTTGCAGGTCTGGTTTGGCTCTTGGTTTTTATGTGGCTGAAATGATTGCCTGTCAAATTTACTGCTATTGATCTCAATCCCACCAGTTGGCCACAACATGCATTTGCAATATAAGCTATACCATTACCATCAGTCAACTCCACAGCGCAGAAGTTAGAAAGACATCCCATCGCCTGGGAATCGAAGATGGAAGGTATTTGATAAAGATAAACTGGTAGGAATTTTAACTGTATGAAGTGCCACTTGTTCTAGAAAATCCTGTAACTATTCAGAGTTCACAGATGAATTGACATTAAGTTTATGATATTGGTGTTTCGCTTAATCATGTGAAACCTATTTTATCAACCGATCTTATCTATCTCAGCAAACGTCTGAAAATTAACGAGTGTCCCCGTTTGCTCTTCTGTCAGAGAGAAAGAGGCAGACCCAGCCACCAGGTCATGTCTGCACATGTGCAATTAAAATAATCACGCACTGTAGGAAACTCAGCAACTTTGTTGTCATATTTAACAACTTTTTAGACAAGAAAAATTAGTATCGGTCAAAATTGGAATCAGCGAGTCGAGCTTTTAAAAGGTGGGAAAATTGGTGGGAAAACTGCAACCAGTGCATCCCCGCCAAATATGCTACATACCAGTCAGAAGAAAAAATTAAAAGGCAAATTGGTACCAGTTTAAATTCTAAACATGATCATAACTGTTAACTTTTATTTCAGCTTTGTTTCTGGCTGAGTTCAATAAGGGGACACTAGGGTCAAACATATCAGGTTCGTCCAACTTTAATTCAAAGGTAGTTGACTTGCTGAATCAGCTGATCTTTTTTTTTTTTGTGGTACTTCTGATGACATTAATTCAAATGCACACAAAGCAGACTTGGGTCTTTTTCTATAAGTCTGCTTCTTAAAAAACTTTTTATTGAAATTAAATCTTGTAGGGGAAAGCTGCACAGCTTTACACAACAATGATTTTATAGTCAGTGTTTGAATAAATTTGTACCACTCTGCAGTGTCTTTAAATTGGATGAAACAAACTAGCGGTCTGGCTCCAGTTTATACTAACAATCAATGTCCAGGCCTGACAACATGTGGCCTGAGGAAGAGTAATGCCAGGACTTCTCCTGCTGGCAAATCCAATTTCCCCTGTTCTCAGGTGGTTGAGGACAGGTCTTGAAAGCATCAAGTGTTTCAACATGTCATAGTTTAAAAAAAAAAACAAAAAAAACAACAAGGTGTTGACATCAGTGATCTCTGCAGTTTATTCAGGATTTGACTGAGTCAGCAACCACAGTTCTGAAGCCCTTAAAGAGCAAAAAGTACACAATATACCTCTATCTTGCATGGACTCTTTACAGTCACTCATATTTAAATATGTTTAATTGCGTTAAACATATTTAACGCAATTAAACATATATTAAACATATCCTAAATGACCTAGGAGTTGTTCTTTTTAAGTTTTGCACCGTGAATTCAGGTAGAATCTTAATTAGCGACAAACACTTCAAGGAAAAACACTTCAGCCTTTGTTGTTTCATTTGATACTGCTATTGCACAGGCAAGTCGTTGAAATATTTACAACATATGTTTTAGAACAAGTAGTGCTTTGTCATCACCCGTGTTGTTGACTGGAAAATCCCTTAGTTGTAGTCCCAGGGACTGTTATCCCTTGTGCATAAGAAAACAGCCTTTACTAGTGGCGGCAGGTGGTGATATTTGAAGGGTGGGCTATATATATTCTTTTTTTTTTTCTCTAATTCCAATGAGAGACCCATCCAATTTGAAAAATAAGGAGAAAACTTGCTATAGACAACCATGGAAACATACCAAAGACCAATTGCATAGAGCCTCTGCAGTTGTCCAAATTATTTCCCCTGCATTAATTCCCCAACACTGGACAAAATCACACAGATAAAGTAAAACAAGATGCAATATGTTTTTAAATTAGGCCTACCTTATTTAAAGAGAAACTCACTCCAAGGACTTTTCTGGGACATAAAAAGGCTAAATAATCCACCTTGTTTATGCTAATATTGCTTGCCATCACTCCTTCTCAGTCTACGCCAAACCACGCCCACACACACACACACACACTGGAAAGTCCATCCTGATTTGATGAATCCTGTGGCCAAACCAAGGGGGCGTGGTTAGACTCCTGTCAATCATTCCGAGCTGTAAGACCCCAGAATTTTCCCCAGGTGGTTTGACACCAGGTTTGTTGAAAATGTAACAAAATGTGATACATTATTTATTTTTAGGTAGTTATTTTTAAGTTATTTTAACAACTTTATTGTAAATGTCAGGGAGGGCTTAGCCCACTTATACCAGCCGTCTCTGCCCAGAGGCTTCTGTCCCTCTTTTTGTAATGTGGAGTCTTTATTAGAAATTGAGCTTAAGAATTGAGAGCTTTCCAACAGCCACTGCTTTTTCAAATAAAGCTAAATACTTTACTACTACGTCGCTTTTCCAGTCAGCTTGCGTTCCCTGTTTAACCATAAGAAAATATTGTATTCATGTATGTTGTCATAATTACTCAAAATTATTTGTTTATAATCTAAAATATTTGATTTATTATTTATGAAAAAGTGCATGCAGAGTTTATAGTTTCTTTAGCTGTCCCCAGATTATGTGCTGTATTACAAATTTATACTACTGCTACTTGTCCACATTCCGTTTTTGCCTACTGTGTCAAAAAAGCTTCAAACCCAAAATTCCAAATTATTTTTAGAATCTTCTTCACATCAAGTCTGTCCTGTATATCAGCCTTAAAATACATCTGTAAGCTGGTATAAATATTTTTTTTATTGCCCAGCTGACCTCAGATATAGTAGATTTAGTTGGTATGATCAACTAAGTCTTATTTTTGTCTCCCAGTGCTGCTTTCATGAGCCATTTATAATTCAGTCTAATCTGACCACTAGGAGGTGCCAGAACATCTCCAACTAAAATTTTGGTATTAGAGGCATATGTCTCAGCCTAAGTGTGTCTTCAGAGCAGAAGAGGAATGATGCTAATTTGTGACACTCATCCAGAAGAGCTTATAGGCTACATGATGTTAAGCTGTTAGCTCTAAAAGAGCTAACAGCTCTTTTAGTACTTGCTAGGGTTAAGGTAATTATATGGACATACAATTAAAGCTACATGACCGTAAAGTTACAGAGAGATTTATTTTTGACTTGACATAAAAAAAAAATTAAAAAAATCACACAAACTAATCTAAAGAAAAATACTGTGAGCATAGTGAACATGTCTCAATAACTAAATTAGGATTGCTTTTCAGGCATTTGATAAATGAAACATGTGAGCCAAATGGCTGAGTGGACCAGAGGAGAAGAGTTTGGGTTTTGGGTAAGACTTTGTAACATGTCTGGATTCAGCAAAATCGTGACCCAACTCTTAAGCGTTGTGAAGTAGGACTGAAAAACTCTGTGACAGGAAGTGAAAGTTCAGTGCAGCAGACCATAGTGCAATTATGGCGCTGACTCCTACTCAGCGGGGCCATCGGTTACTCAGTTACAGCCTGTTTTGCTCCGATGAAATAAGACTCCAGCAGCCAGGGCAAGGAGCAACAGTGTGGCACTCCACTTTTCTCACTCTGCTGTTAAATGGACTAGAGTTTAAGCTTGTTTTTACCAGAAACTTACATTCAATCTTATTTTGATAACTTCCTTCTTTTGTGTCTAAAAGAATAGTCATGACGTGTAGGTCTAAGCTTTCAGAATGTGTTTATACTGAGACCTTATGGCCAGTATCGAGGGAATTAAGCTGTTTTTGTGTTGGTATTTATAAGCCATGTTGTAACTCATTCTCAATGTTATGACATGTTTGCCTTGTTTGTAATTTAAGCTACTTCTACTTTATTTGGCAGTTATTACTATAATTGTCACAATCAATGGCAGGTTCAAACGGCCTATGTTTTCTCTTTGACCTCTTCTCTTGAGTATTGTGGTTTTATTCTATTCATCTCTTTGGCTTTGCAAACTTCCTGTTCTCAGGCAAATGTTAATACAGCATTTAATGGCAACAAAAATCATTCCAGATGTGAAGTTTGAGCACCTTAGTTCAAGCTTCATGCCATTATGTTTTTAACGGGGGGGGAATCAAGGAAGAATTTCTGAAAGAAAATAATCAAGATACTAGATCTGCTGCATCTGTCTGACTCCAGGCAGCCCTGGTCCTATAGGTTGTTGTTCTTTCAAATTATTGGGATTGTTGGATTTGTGTGCCTTGGTTACCTAGGGGGCGGATGTAAACTTCTTAAGTTGTCTTGTTTTTAGTTAACATTTCCTAATTCGGGTATATTTCAACACTAAGGATAAATTGCATAATGTAAAAAAGGCAAATTATGAGCTTTTTATAAAATTTTTGAATATCTAATTTAGATTTAACTATTTGGATAAAATCCCCAATTAAAAAAAATGTTTGTAAAATAAAGAACTCAACTACAGTCCACATCCATCAGTCTAAATCAATGATTCTGAAATGTTAAATTTTTACCTAAATGAAGAAACTGAGATATTTTATGATCTAAATAAGATAATTTCGTCTTTTTTTTTTCTCATTCCAGTAATGTTTACGCTCACAGAGGTTGCATCCCTGAACGACATCCAGCCGACGTATCGCATCTTAAAGCCATGGTGGGACGTCTTCATGGACTACCTGGGCCTGGTCATGCTCATGTTGGCCATATTTGCAATGACCATGCAAATCACCAAGGACCAAGTTGCTTGTCTTCCTTGTCCTGAAGAAACGGATGGGGTTTCAGAAACTGAAGCTAATCTGTACTCCACCCAAAAAGGATCCTCTCCAACACCCACTGGAGCCCCTGTTACACCTACAATCCCTTCGGGCACTACGGCACAGTCCAACAAAGCCATCACTGGTTTTCTCACGACTCATCAGCCTGGAACAGCAGAACAGAAAACAAATCACCAACCTGAACCGAAAGGGGTTAAAACTAACCTGGACTTTCAACAATATGTCTTTATCAACCAAATGTGTTACCATGATGCCTTACCCTGGTCTTCCAAGTACTTTCCATACCTTACACTTATTCACACCATTATTCTCATGGTCAGTAGCAACTTCTGGTTTAAATACCCCAAGACAAGTTCAAAGATTGAGCATTTTGTCTCTATTCTGGGTCGGTGTTTTGAGTCTCCTTGGACAACGAAGGCTTTGTCTGAAACAGCGTGTGAGGACTCTGAGGAGAACAAACAGAGGTTGACAGGCAGTTCCTTAGGACCAAAGCAGGTGTCTTTAGAGGGGAAGGACGAAAGTCCCGACACCAACCCATCCACACCAATGCTTGGGGTCAAGGTCTCTGCAGATAAACCCATTGCAGAGGTCCCAAGCAGCATGACCATCCTGGATAAAAAGGACGGAGAGCAGGCCAAAGCCCTGTTTGAGAAGGTGCGAAAGTTCCGAGCCCACGTGGAAGATAGTGATTTCATTTACAGGCTCTATGTCGCTCAAACCTCTGTCAAAACTGTTAAGTTTATTTTGATCCTGTCCTACACTTCCACCTTAGTTAAAATAGAATTCAAGCATTATTGTGAACCAGACATAGAACAGCTAACAGGCTATAAAAAATTCTACTGTACACACAACATGGCTTTCATGCTGAACAAGCTGCTCTTTACCTACATGGTGTTGATTGTAATCTATGGAATGACATGTCTATACTCCCTGTTTTGGGTGTTCCGACGCCCTCTGAAAGAGTATTCCTTTGAGAAGGTGAGAGAAGAGAGCAGCTTCAGTGACATTCCGGATGTCAAGAACGATTTTGCGTTTCTACTCCACATGGTCGACCAGTACGATCAGCTTCACTCCAAGCGCTTTGGCATCTTCCTGTCGGAGGTCAGCGAAAACAAGTTGAGGGAGATCAGCCTCAATCACGAGTGGACATTTGAAAAACTAAAGCAGCATGTCACACGCAATGCACACGACCAGCAGGAGCTGCACCTCTTCATGCTGTCCGGTCTGCCGAACGCTGTGTTTGACCTGACAGACCTGGAAGTGCTGAAGCTGGAGCTGATTCCCGAGGTGAGATTTTCCGCCAAGGTTTCCCAGATGACCAGCATGCAGGAGCTGCATCTGTGCCATTGTCCGGCCAAAGTGGAGCAAACCGGTTTTGCCTTTCTACGGGATCACCTGCGCCGCCTGCACGTCAAGTTCACGGATGTCGCAGAGATCCCGCCTTGGGTCTACTTGCTGCGGAGTCTGAGAGAGCTGTACCTAATGGGGAACTTGAACTCAGAAAACAACAAAATGATCGGCCTGGAGTCCATGAGGGATTTGAGGCATCTGAAGACGCTATGCCTGAAAAGTAATCTCACGAAGATGCCGACGAACATCACAGAGCTCTCCCCGCATCTCCTCCGACTGGTGGTGCACAACGACGGGACGAAATTGCTGGTGCTGAACAGTCTGAAGAAAATGACGAGCCTCATCGAGCTAGAGCTGTACAACTGTGAACTGGAAAGGATCCCTCATGCCATCTTTAGCCTGACCAACCTGCAGGAACTCGACTTGAAGTCCAACAACATCAGAACTATAGAAGAGATCATCAGCTTCCAACATCTCAGGAGGCTGACATGCCTAAAACTCTGGCACAACAAAATCATCACCATCCCAGCATCCATCGGTCATGTCAAGTCCCTGGAATCTCTCCACCTTTCTCACAATAAGCTGGAGTCCCTTCCTTCAGCCTTGTTTACTCTTCCGAAGCTGCGACACTTGGACGTCGCCCACAACTCCATCACAGTGCTTCCACCTGACGTGGGCCTCCTCAGCAACCTTCAGCATCTGGCCATTAACTCAAACAAGCTGGAAGCCCTGCCCAAACCTCTCTTCAGATGCACCAAGCTGAAGGTGCTTTGTCTAGGTCACAACGCGCTCACCAGTCTGCCAGAGACCGTGGGTCAACTGGTGCAGCTCACACAGCTGGAGCTTAGAGGGAACTGCCTGGACAGACTCCCCGTCCAGTTGGGAAGCTGCCGGATGCTTCGGAAGAGCAGCCTCATCGTGGAGGACCATCTTTTTGACACCCTGCCGGTGGAAGTTAAAGAGAGCATCAGCATAGAAACAAATGTTTCGTTTAGTGGCTTATAAAACAAGATCCATCTGAAAGACACAACTACATTTCTGGAAATGTTTGCAGAAACGGGGAAACAAATTTATTATTTACAAAAATGAATTCATTTACTTGATCATGTCAGAGGTTAAAATTGGTTGCTACCATTAACATTAGGGGTGCACCGATAAATCAGCCCTGATTTCCTTAATTTTGGGAGATCGGTGATTCTCCGACACTTGCATGAGAAGTCGATCTTATCTACCTCGGCAAAGGTCTAGAAATCAACCACTGTCCTCTTGAGAGGTGTGACTGACAGACCGGCCCACCAGGCAGTTAATAGTCAGTTCTCTGTTGCCAACTCGTTGACTTTCTTGCTATTTATTTAGCAACATATGAGACACAAAAATCAGTATCGCCCAAGATTGTCATCAGCAAGTCAAGCTTTTTAAAGATCGGTAATCAGCGATTGACCTGAAAACTGCAATCGGTGCACCCCTGATTAATATAGCTTCAAAGGGGAATTTTTGTTGGCGAATGCAGTGACAGGCAAAAGTATTCTTAAAGTTTTAAGATTTTTGATTTTTTTTTGTGTTAAATTTATGTTAAGGATCTTAAGTGATCGACCAACACAGAGTAATGTATGAGTATTTAGAAAAAGATAAAGGAGGCAGAATTTTTTTGTACATTTTTCGTAAACCTTTGCAATTTACATGACAAATGGTCATGGAGACCATCTGTCTCCATGAATGGATACCAAGTGTTAGCGTTTTATTAGGGATGCACCATATATTGGCATTAACTGGGCCAATATCAGATTAAATACAGACCATAAACATCATTGTCAAGTCCTGACACAATATGTTTAAGGTCATTGTTTTGTTGCCCCATGATGGAGTGTTTTCCATCTCCAACAGGATTTCCTCCAGATTAATTACTAACAATAAAATAAACGTGTGACTTACTGGGACTCCTGTCAGTTTTGGTTGAAATCCATTTCTAGGTAGGTTTGCAATTGTGCCAGGCCATGCTCTTTTCCAAATGAAGAATTGATTGAAGCTCTGTGAGATGTTAAAAGTTTGGGATATTGATGTAGAAACTGTTTAAATTTGTCATCGTTCTCCCTGACTGGTCTGTGTTCCTTGGTCTCCAGGATACTATTTATTCGCTAATAAACCTCGGAGGTCTTCACAGAACACCTGCACTTATGCTTGAATAAAATTGCAGGTAGACATTGTTGTTAATCTGTTGGCATCAGAAAGCAGGTGGTTGCATTAGACATTATTTAGGGGTATCAAAGTCCATCCTTTTCAGGTTTTTAATGAAAGATAGTGAAAATCATGCACTGTTTTGTATCATTATGCATGTTCTATACTTTAGGAAGATGAGCTACGGATGTTAAAATTTTAAAACACTGTGGTAAGTGGTGAGAATTTATTGCAGTATTTTTAATGGGAGTGGATTTAATAGTGCTGATGTTTTCACTGCATACAGCTGGAACCGTACAAATGTAAATACTGCACCTAAAATTAAAACTTGTCCCATCAGGTTACTTCAGTACACCAGCTAGTGATTTTACTGCAGAACAGCGATCAGAACTTCTTTTATTTATTTTGTGTTACTTGTATCTATTAAAGCTGCCATGGAACCAAGAGTAGAACAAATGACTGAAAGTAAAACCATTTGTCTCCATGAATGGATACCATATATTATGCACCATATATTGGCATTACCTGGGCTAATATTAATAACTAATGTTTTTCCTTGTTTCCGTTTGTGTGTGTGTTTCTTGAGGAGAATATTGACCAAGTGATGTTCAGTTATGTGTCAAAAGGGCAGGGAAATATATTGGGTAAATATCGGTTATCGGCCATATAAGTCCAAATTTTCATATCTGTGCATCCCTGTTTTTTGTGGTTTCCAATAGCTAGATTTTATTGCTAGAAGTTAATTATTTTGATGATTAAAAAGAATTTTCTGATAAACATCCCTATCATGTTTCATTTTAATGCACTATGTGTTGGTCCGTC
Source organism: Brachyrhaphis terrabensis (assembly GCA_903067065.1). NCBI lineage: Eukaryota > Metazoa > Chordata > Actinopteri > Cyprinodontiformes > Poeciliidae > Brachyrhaphis > Brachyrhaphis terrabensis. The sequence continues at coordinate 70,105 of CAEGAG010302498.1, read as the reverse complement.
ACATAAAATCCTAATGGAATACACTGAATCTGGTGGTAATAACGTGACAGAATGTAAAGCAGTTCAAAAGGTGGAAATAGTTTTGCAAGGTACTCTCATAAAATCTTTTTGTTCATAGCTTTAAGTCATTGGGGGGGGAAACCCCCCACAAATGTAACTTTATTCTCTTTTAACCAAAACCATTTGCTTCAGTGATTAAATGTAGATTTGTTTTAATAGTCTTTGTAGATACTCAGGTATAATTGTAACCATGGGGAATAATCTTTTTTTGTTTTTGTGTTTTTTGCCTTAACTGCTGCTATATTTGTTTTTCCACAGCAAAAGACCAAAAATCAAATGGAATGTTTTCTTGTCTGTCTGCTTTGGCAGAGCATTTTTATTTTTAAATCTCTTCTAGAAGTAAAAATAAAACATAAAAAAAATCTCAGCCCTCCTATCTTGGTGGATAACTGGTTTCTCATATTTTCTTCATATGTATTTCTGTAGCAGACTGAATGACCTTAGAGTTGTAAAACTCAGCACCAGAAAAATACCTTTACCTCACTGTTGTAGAGATTGTACACTAAGGCCTCTGTGGTTTGTACCTAAAAGCTTTATGATGTAAAAAAAAAAAAAAAAGAATGTCGCTTACTGATGACGTGTGTCGACTCAGAGCTGATAAAATGGAAACATGTTGGCTCTAACTTTTTAAATCGTGTTTTAATATTTTAGCCTGTGATTGAGAATGATCATTAGCTCAGTCACCTACTGATGATGATGTCTGCCTTCATTCTTTAAGTGTACCTCTTTGTAACCCTTTAAGTGTTCTTCAGAGCTCATGTATCATGTCAGTCATCTCATGCTGCAATTTTATTTGGCAATAAAAAGAAAATCTACATCACTGTCTGAACATTATTGATCTTCCTCATTTAGGTCGTACCCAACATTGGGTTGTGGACAGAATAGAACATTGCCATTTACTCTTTACTGATATATGCATACAAACTATTTTACCAAGCACTGTCAGGTGAAATCACTCAATCAGGTTTATTCATATATTGTGCACAACACAGAGAGCTTGTAGGACAATCAGTAATGAAGCAGGTCTGGGTGAAAAGCTCTCCAGGCAGAGACAACACATGAGTTTTATACCAAGGATAAGGAATTCAAACCAAGGGGTGTGACAATCTGGTTCTGATGCAGCTGCAGAAAACAACTTCCAACCTTGTACATGTAACCCAAATAGTTCTTTTGGTGAGAGTTCACGAGCATTTAATATAACCTGATCAGCAGATTTTAACTTGTAGTAATTTTCCACCACAAGCCCCCTAACCCTGTTGTGTTGCTGTGGTTTAAATTCATTCATCTATTCATGTAAAAGCCGTAAAAGCTTTTTATTTATTTATTTTTAAGTTTTTTACACATTTGTCTAAACTGTCACAATGTTGTCTGCTAATGACGGAGAAACAACTCGCCATTAGCGATGACTTTATCTCTCGTCATCGGTGGCTACGCTAAGTAGCCCGAGCATTTGTGGCAGGCTCTGGTGTGGGAAGCTAGTTTTAGCATAGCAAAGAGTAAGGAGGTGGGTGTGAACAGTGTGTAGGAGAGTGATTGACAGCGCTAAGACCTTCCTCCTGGCTCTGATTGGTTGTTTGGCAGAACAACTTTTTTTTTTCACAGATTTGTCTCACAACACTGACAGTTTAAACTAGTAAGTGGAAAAAAAAATTTGAATTTAATTAGCCACAACTGACTTGGAGTTATTATAGCATTCCTTAATTGTGTCACAAGACAAAAGATCAGTGTCAGTTTTCCTTATTTCTCCTTCAGGACTTTTCTTAGAAGTCCCTCTGTATTTCTTGTCCAATCTGTAGACATCAGGGCCACTCAGGACTGTGCTTTCAGTGTTGCTTAGAAACAGTGAAAAATGTTATAGTGGCCTCAGCACCTAGTAAGAAAAATCCCCCACTATGAAACATTCAGAAGTTAAGTGATACGGCAAAACAACTTGCTTTTCTTGGCCTCAGGTTTAGCACATCTTGTTTCTCCAACCTCTACCAACAAATTTACTCATCCATATTATCTTACAATGTCGGGATGAGTCCCACCAGACTAGATGGTACAAGGATTTTACAGGAGTGAAGGGATCAGCAGTGTATGGGATCTCATGAGTCCTGTTAAAGTGGAACAGTAGCATTGGTGTGGCCTACGCAGACACTTCTTTATCAGAAAGGTAATCACCTTTCTGATAAAGAAGTCATTATTTACCCGTCCTTGAAACACTCCAGGTTGGAATCAAATATGAATGCATATCCAAATCAAACCAGTTAGGATCTAATTAACTGTTTACAGAACTAGTCAGAATCCTCATTAGTATATTAACTTAAGGTTCAAATACATCATTATTATACCCTTCCTTTTCAGGGTGGAATAATGAATTATGGCTATAGTTTTAATTACTTTCTCTCATCCATTTAATGACCTAAACAGCCCCTCTCTCCCCTACTAATATTTTTGATAAAGGACAAGTTTAAGAGAAACCACACATTTTATATACAGTCAATAAATTAGAATGTATGTCCTGATGAGTCTCATTTGTCAGATTCAAAATACCTGCTGTCTCCCCCAACACCACAATTACTAACCTATTCCCTTTTAGAACAGGTACATCTTTCTTAGATATTTTTTTACATTTTCATATATAGTGTGCTGGTGTTTTTTTGTTTCTTGTTTTGTGGAACAGTTTGTTGTACCTTATAGTTCTATTCTATTCTATTCTTGCGTTTAGTCTGAGGTCACTCCACAACCACCGGTACAGATTGTCTGGGTCATGAAGTTATCAAGCTTGTTGTATTGGGTTCTGCAGCCCCCTGTCGGTGACTATGCGGTAAAGCAGCAGTTTGTCAGCGAGCGAGACTTATTTCATGGACACCCTTTTCTGATACAACACACCGACTATTTCTTTTTACAGCAATAATGAGACGCATGCAGAGAAATCCGTTTGAGCCCGTAGTTAGATTTCCACCACCAGCGTTGGAGTTCAAACCGGCTCCAGCTCCAAGGTTTGCAAACTATTAGCTCTGTTCAGTCTGGGTTTTGTTTAGCTAACATGCTAAAGGCTGCGAGCTTTTTTTTCCTGTGAACACTGGCACTTTTCCCTCCAGCCCCCAGAAAAAGAATAATTTGACTTGCTATCAGTGCTGGGTGCTTGTTGTAACGATTCTCCTTAATCATTTCTCTTCTTTTGTTTTTGCTGTACAGCTAAATCAAAACTAGCCCCGCTAGCTTAGCTTCCGTCACTATTTCTGTTAGGTTATTTCTGCCTAGCAGCCCGAGGCCTCAGTCTTATGTGTTTACTGTCCTTTTCCAGAGTCCCCCAGCATTTTATAGAAGCTATGAAGCGAATTTCAGGAACACCGGACATGGCTTCTAAGACTCAGCCCCAGAAAGATGAAGGTAGTACTTGGCACATTCACTCTCTGGTAATTCCTCAACTAATATTCCGTCAAGTGACAGAACAGTCCTTCAAAAAGCTGATAACCTCCTCGGCTTGTCGGTCCTTCTATGGCTGTTTATATAGAAAGCCTATTAAAATAAAACGTTTTCATTTAATTCCCCCTAAGTTGCCGTGCCTATTGCTGAAAAACTGTTTCCAGTGACTTCTCTCACTTCTCATTGACAGACGGACACAACCAGCAAATGTCATTCACATCTGATGTTTAATTTCAAAATAAAATCCTACCACGTTTTTGCCCAGGGGCATGGCAACCCAGGGGGGTTTTGCTGAAAAACTGTTTCCAGTGACTTTTCCCACTTCTGCTTGGCAGAGGGACACCTCTAGAACAACCTGCAAATGTCAACGCGATCTGATGTATACTTTCAAAATAAAAGCCTATTAAAGGAGCACGTTTAAAAATTTTTCCCTCTAAGTTGCCGTGCTGTCACTTCTGGGTGGCAGAGGGAGACCTCTAGACATTTGCTGGTTGTGTTCTAGAGGTCTCCCTCTGCCACGCAGAAGTGAGAGAAGTCACTGGAAACAGAGTTTTTAAGCAACAGGCACGGCAAATTAGGGGGAAAAAAATAAAAATCTTATTTTAATAGGCTTTTATTTTGAAATTATACATCAGTTCGGTTTGACATGTGCTGGTTTTGTTCTAGAGGTGTCCCTCTGCCATCCAGAAGTGAGAGAAGTCGCTGGAAACAGAGTTTTTCAGCATTGCTTAATGTCCCCAATTATTTCCGATATATTGTTTCTTTTTGCAACTTTATAAATACAAAGTCTAAACTTGAAGCCACTGGAAATCTACTTGCAGTAGAGCAAACATGGACCGGATGTGCGCTTTTATTGTGAAAGCAGCACGTAAATGGGGGTACCGTAACGTCTTGAGCTGTCGCGCACGTGAATATCGTGTGCTTTTCGACGAGGCGGCTAGCTTTACCGCAGTCATTTACGGCCCCTGGGTTGGTTTTTATGTGGCCCCAGACTGCAGTGGCCCCAGACTCCATGCAGATGGAGACTTTCTTTTTAATTGGGGCCAAATTAAAATCTTCCTGTGGCTTTCATTATATATATATATATGTTATTTGTGATATTTTTGCTGGTGACACAAATTGTAATATTTTGGAGCATTTCAAAATAAACATTATCATGGCTGTCGTCTCATATATACTTATGTTTGAGAAATGAGTATTTTTAAGTGAATTCAAATCATACAAATTTTAACATTTAAAACATTTAGGACACCCAGTCTAGACCATTCAAATATATGGTTGGGGGGTAACAATAAGACATAAAAGAGAAAAAAAAAAGCATTTTCCCATAAGGCAACACCTCTTATAATTTTTTTAAATAAAAAAAGTGAAATGTCAACTAACTCATTTAATTTCTTCTTAATGCAAAAGTGTTCATATATTTTTGAAGACAGTAATTTGCAGCATGAAAAGCAGCCTTAGCTTTACAGCGGGACAAGAAAAGAAGTGATACGTGACAGTTTTTCTAGAATAACTTTTTTAAGGTTTGTTCTTTCGTTTTGCAGCTGATGCTTCTGTTGACAAATGGAAATCCTCCTTCCAGCCGATCGATAAACAGCATCAGAAATCTGAGGACAAAAGTCCAAGTTCTGAAATGAGGTGAGGAAAACAGTACTCTTTCAAATTGTGTTGAATGTTTTTCCAAGGTGAGTCTTCTGTGCCTCTATCGTTGCATCAACGATAGACGCACAGAAGGCACATTTTGTTTCTGTTGCTGAAGCCTTTTCCATTCACCTGCTGGTTAAAATTGGGTTGCTCCTAGAAGCTACTCTCACAGTTTCCCCTCCTGTCACTCGTAGGACTGAGCTTTATGACCCCAACAACCCTCTGTCGTCAGACTCTGAGCCTGAGATGTCACAGCTGCCCCCTGCTGTTCAGGACAGCAGCCAGAGATCCAAGCGCCCATCTCCAGATAGAGACGCCAGGCGCTGGGAGTCGTCGACGGCGGCGGCGAACCGTCCGCTTGAAAGACGAACGGTTCCACAGACAGCAAGACCCACAGACAGCCGAGATCTGAGTCCAGGGCATATTCTGGCTAAAAGCCGGGCTTACAGCCCAGACAGTAAGCTACTGGACCGTCCGGGTTATGAATTCCCAACTGGACACTTGGAGGCAAGAATCCACAGTCCTGACACACTGAGTCATGGCTCTTCCTCCCAGGCTATCCCAGAGTCCTTCAGGGGACTGAGGACCAACGGAGGGGAGAGGAAACCTCTTCCTGATTATCCAAGAGAGGTAGCGCTTAACGTTTTCTAAAAGTTTCACAGAGCATGTTTTTTTTTTTTGCTCTTTCTTTAAACGTAAACATGTATTCTTATCCTAAAGAGTGTGTGTTTCCTGCTGTAGTAACATGTTGGTCTTTTCTCTCTGTGTAGATGGCCGCCCCCCTCAGAGTGTCTCCACCTCGGTTAAAGCGAGACCATCAACAGCTGGGATACGTAGAAAGAGGTGAATGTGTTAACTCTTTGCACATGAATCCAAAAATAACTATATGAAAAATAAAGCTGACATGATTCGAGTCCATTATTGAAATAGTTGTCAACTAGTTTGGTAGTCAATCAATCGCTACGGACTCAAAAAAGGCCATTTGCTCAAAGAACAAAGCAGATCAATAATTCAGCCCAAACAGTAGAAAAATGTGTACATTACATAGATAAAAAAAAAATTCTCACTCTGCAAGTGCCTGAGTTTCAGCCTATCACAGTTCATTCTGTAAAAGAAAACATCTTTGATTAAGCGCCTATTGATATCCAATTATCAGTTGATCCAAAATGAATTGCTACACTGTGCTGGTGTTAAGACAAGCAGAAATATCCCGTTGATGTTAGAAGGATTTATTTAGCTGCAGACGCATTTTGTGTTACAAATGTGTAATAGTTCACTAAAAAATGCTGTTGTTGTATTTTAGACAAAAATGTGTTGATTTTCTTTTTCACAAAAGGAAATAAATTGTTTGCATTGTTTGATGAAAATCATCAGAATGTGTTGATCTTTTTACCTGACTCTCACAATGATTGAATAACTACTAAAATAATTAATTGCATCCTTAATGGAAAAATGTCATTGCTCGTAATGATTTTTTGTGTTTGTGTGTGGTGGGTTTGAACAGGACTGGACCAGGAAGGGCCTCCTCCGAAACTCACCAGGACCAAAGGGGAAAATGCTAAACTGAACAAGTAAGGACCAGGCTGACATGAAGCACACAGCTTCATGTCATCATTGAAGCTGTTTGCTCTAAAACTACACAAACCACAAAATTTCAACAACAAAAAAAAAACCAACAACCACAAACCTCCATTCATCTGATTGGAATATCATGTGTTAGACCTACAAAGGCTTGCCTTTAACCAGGATCTGTTGGAAAAATGGTAAATATCTACTATAAGAATTTTGTTGTCATTTCTAAAGAGTTGCTGTCTTATTTCTATTTTTACGTTGGGAAATAAAGAAAAATGCAAACCTTTGTAAAAATAGAAAAAAGAAATTTCCACTAATAACATCTTCTGAGATGTTATTAGTGGAAATTGGTGTTCTTTCTTGAAGCGTTTTCAATCTAAAGACAAAAAATAGATCTAAAAATGTAGATTTCTGTTGTGCAGCCATGACAAAAAAAAAATTACTAGATCTTTATAGAAGGTTCAAAGAGCCATTTGTGGCTCTGCAGACCCCTGGCCTGTTATATTGGAGTTGAAGGAGCTTAATGGTTTAGATCTTTTTCTTTTCACAAATGAAGTGTTCTGTGCGTTATGGCAGGTCAGTTTTGCACATCGATAGATTTGACATTCTCCTCCGCTCGAGTTCAGTCATAGATTTGGATAACATCTTGGATTCTCAACTGGTTTCAGTTCTGTACTTTGACTAGGCCATTTAAACACCTGGAGGTGGTGATGGAAATTATTGTTCTGCTCAACGGCAGAGCTTCACAACTTCAGCCTGGATCTGTCCATAAACCCTCCCTAAGCATTCTGCCACACACAACCGGTTTAATTAATTAATTTATTTTTTTGCAGAAAATTTTCGACAATCTTACAATTATGCATTAGTGCCAAAAAAAGAAAAAGGAAAATGAGGGGATTTGCTGATTTTGCCTGAATTTCTGTGAGGGACTGTGTTTGGGATACCCAGCTGGTTTAACGTGTGTTCTAGGTGTCCCATCACCTGTGACCTCTGCGACGTAGAGCTGTCCAACGCTCAGGAGCTGGAGGAACATCTGGACAGCCGAACCCACTGGGACACTCTGGAGCACATCCAGCGCAGCAGCAGCTACGACGATATGGCAATAGCATTTCTACAGGTGAGAGAACATCCAGCGCAAATACATGTAACCTCATGTTAGATAACCCTAGTGTCAGAATATCAGCCTTAAATAAAAATAAAAACAAAATCTGATTAGTAGGGGGTATTTTTCTCCCAATAGGAAGTCATGGTGTATAAAAGCCAGCACTGTAGCCGAGCAGTAGGGGAAGACGCGCTTTCAGGTAAACACGTTACTGCTGTCAGGAATGAGACCCGGCCGGCCTGCTCTCACCCCAGCTGGTTGTGGTTGTCGGCGTCCCCAGGTCTGCAGGAGAACCACCACATGACGAAGGTGGAAATGCTTCACTGTGCGGCCTGTAAGGTCCACGTGTCCACATCTGCAGCCGAAGTGCAGGCCCATGTCTCCTCACTGGAACACCTGACCAACACCAAGGTGAGGCTGCTGACTGACCAGCCTCTGCCGACACATCCAGCAAAAGCAGCTGGTTACAGCGTCTCCAAGGTTTTCCACTGGCTGATTATTTTGTTTCCCATCAGGGGTTTGAAGTTCAGCAGAGACATTCCTGCCTCAGCAAAGCAGAAGCCATGCTCAAGAAGCTGCAGCCACAGTTTGAACTCTTCCTAAAGGTATTTAGACCAGCACAGCTTATTAAAGGGGCAGAATAGAAAATATAAAACATTTTTTTTAATGTAAAATCGATTTTTGAGTTTTACCTTATGTTACATTATTATTCCCTCATCAAATAAATACCCGGAGTTTTGCCTTGATTCTTTCATACGTTTGAGAAATCCTTTAGTATCCATGGCAACCATTCAGCTGTACAAAATGCCCAGGTGGACATAGCTCCGCCTTCAAGGCGCAGCTCCTCCTCAGAGCTGAAGTTTCCAGGCTTGTGCCTCACAGAGCAGCCCTCCCCATGATACACACACACGGTTGTGTTTTCATGTCTTGTAGGGACTTTACATTGACTTACATTCATTTTCTACAGCCTAACCCGAACCATGACATCACATACCAAACCCCTAATCCAAAGACACCAAGACAAGACAAGAAAATGTCCCCACAAGGAGCACTGGTCCCCACAACATCACGTTGTAGACAGAAACAGGCCCCACAAGGATATAAAAACCTAGTGCACACACACACAATCTGAAAAATGTAGTGGTTAGATTGTATTTTTTTTTACCCTGGAATAAAAATAATAAACTTCTTAATTTATAAGTTTTTAATAATATACAGTAGATCTCCTTAGCCTTAACATTGCAAAGTGTGCAAACAAAAATGTTTTATGGCATAAAAGAATAAGTCGGAAGTATGTTTCAGTTTATTCAGCTGTAATGAAACTCAGCAGCTTGTTTGATCCTGTGTGGATCACAGACACATAATGTTCATGTCATCAGTACACCTCACTGCTATTTGGCACACCGGTAAATAAATATTTATATCCTGTATAGCACTTCTGGACAGATGAAAACTACATTTCGTTGCTTGTACTTTTGACAGTGCAATGACAATAAAGTTGAATTCTATTCTATGTTCATGTCATCAGTACTGGACTAAATCTAAAATCTAACAACTGAACTGTTGGTGTTGTTTCAGGGAGCCTCCCCATTTGAATGAAATCACTCCATGGTTGAGGATCTCCTCAGCTGAAGAACTCTCAACTCCACAGAATGTCAACCCATCAATATCACTTCCACGTCATGATCTCAATAAAATACTGTCATTTTTCTACATTTTCTTTATTTATTCATAACAGAAATGATTAGAAAAAGTCAGCAGTTAGTTTTCCGTTTTTTTTTATTATCATTATTTAGAACAACACAAATGTTTACGCATTGTATCTGTGATATAGTACATTTCAAATTAAATTATTTCAAAACAGTATATTGAAACATTAAATATAGGTAACATGAAAGAAGGGCATGAACTGCGTGGTTTGTGCGCATTAGGGCGTTTTTTTTTTTTTTCTCACCTACTTTCAGATTTTGCTGTATTTAGTTAAAAACAATTCAGTTACTGAAATTTTATAAAACACTTTATTCGTATTAAAAAAGGTTGCAGACTTTTTTCTCTTTTTTTTTTAACTTGAAGTAAAAAAAAAAAAAAAAAAGTGTAATCGCTCTAAACTCTGGTCTGATGAGTGTGTGTTGACTGGGTCGTGTTGCGACGCAAAAAAGAAAAAAGTGTTTTCTATGAGGACCAACGAAGGCTCCCAGATCTGGACTAAAACGGACTAAAACCATGAAAAATCTGAGGTATAAGTTGTCTTCTTTAGAAATGGATCCAACACTACATTACTGCATAAAATAATAAGAGTCTTATCCATTTGGAATTTAATTCCTCATAAATGGACCATGTAAAAAGAGACGAAGGTAACAATATTCCAAAATAATATTTTCTCATCCGTCCAAAATGTTCAAACAGGCGCAATGTCTTAAACATTGGGGCTGTGTTGTCCTTTTGGCCATTATTTCATTGACTTTAAAAACAAAAGTAAGTGAACAAACATCCAATGTACATGTACATACAATCTAGTGAAATCTAGAAAAAGGTCCCCTTTGGCCTCATGAGGCAGCGTTGGCGACCGGCGAAGAGCCGTCTTCGTCCGTCTTCAGGGTGGGGGGGTTTGTGGACAGCGAGGTGACCTCAGCCATGCCGAGCCCAGTGCGAGGGACACCAGTGTTCATAATGTGTCTCTGTAAATGTTTGATCCAGTCCTCCTGGACTGACAGCGGACCCTGGAAGACGAGGTCACAGAACCTTTGGAGAGGAAAATAAGGCAGTCGGTGAATTCCTCTCTACCCCAAGAAAGCAGCTCAACGTCCACGAGTATGGACGAGAGTTGGGGTCATTGTAGATAGCAAACAGAAGAGAAGTAGATTTCTCCTCCAGAAAAACTACGAAATTCTGAGGTTAATCTGAGTTTTTCAAGAAAAAACAAGTATATTTCTGAGCTTCAAAAGTTTGCTACAAAAACTCGGAAATTTTCAGATATCAGAATTTTTCAAGAAAATAAGGAAATGTTGAGAACTCAGAAATTCTCTAGAAAAAAAAAAAGTAGATTTCTGTGCTTCAAAAGTTTAAAATCTGCTAGAAACAACTCAGAAATTTTGAGCTCAATCTCAGAAATTTCACTTAAATTTTTTCTGAGTTTCCAAAGTCCAAAATCTTCAACTTTTGAAACTGAAATTTCCAAGTCTTTTCTAAAAAGAAAATTTCTGAGCTTAATCTCAGAATTTGTTTCATCTTGCAAATTTTTGACTTTTGGAGCTCAGAAATTATTTCCGAGTTTTTTTTTTTTCTTTTCCATCAACAATGGCCCCAATATGCCGTCATACAGCAGAGCTTATGAAAAGGCAGAACAAACTTGCCTGCAGGTGAGCCTGTACATCTCCTCTGGACTCTGGGCTAAGGGCAGTGTCTTCTTCTTCAAACCGGGCCTTGAACGGGTCCTGACCGCTTTGCACTGAATTGCTGCAAGATGAGAATTGCAGTCAAACCCACAGTGACGGGTCAGATTACAGTGCAGCCTTGCTATGAATGAACACTATAATAATCAGTAGATGGTGGAGTTTTGATACACACATTTCACACATTGTTTGCTCACACATCTCTGTCTGGATCTCAGCTCCTGCTTCCTTGTTTCAGGATGGTGAATGTTCTCAATTAATATAGTGTCATCTTTCTATAACAATGGCCTCAGCCATTTTTATTATTTTTTGCAAGTGATTTGGGGGAAAAAAAAAAATCACCTTGTTCTTTCTAAAAGATGTTATAGGCAAAATACTCCCCACTTTTAGCAAAAAATGTAATAACTTTAAGAAGGTGACAATATGCACTATTGTGATTGCTTAATCTGCTCCTCTGGGTTTTTGGCAGAAATGTGATGCCATTTCAATCTTCTATTAAGAACATTTACTTAAACTTTGTTTAAAGTTAGACAGTCATGCCCGATCTTTGAGTGGCTCCTGTTTTTGCCACTTTTGGAAATAATGCAAAGTGAAGTTAAAATACTCGCAGGTTGTTCATAACACTGCTGCTAGGCTTCACATCGAGTCAACTAAAGTTGCCTCAGTTGTTGTCACACCACTTATAGTCTGGCTAGACTGGTTTTCTTTTACTTTAGAGTTTTGTAACATCCTGGTTCTGACTTCAAGAGGAAATCCTTCACAGAACCTTTCAAACTGGCTCTGGGGCAATTTTATCTATCTGACTGAGTTATGTCAGATTGAAAAATGATGGTAAAAAAAAGTCTCTCCTACTGGATTAAAAGTGAACTCGAATTCCGCTCATTTTTCTTTTTTTTTTGTTTAGCGCTTTTGCTAACTTTGGCGCCTGAGGTGTTTCTAAATTAAATAAATAAATCCTAAAGTGCCAACTTACTTGGCTGTTTTGTAAACCTTCACTTTTGCATCTGTGTTGGTAAGAATTCTTCAAGGGTCGTAGTCTTCCAAAAGAAGATGTACCTTGAATTGAGGTTAGCGCTTTACTGTAAGGTTCAGCTAAATGCCACTATCGTGTAGCACTTTAGCATTAGCGGAACTAATGTTTATGATTAGCATCTTAGGACCCACCACTGCTGCTTTCTAAAAAATAAAAAAACAGCTAAAAGTATTTAAAAACTGATACTGCTGAGTTTGTGGTGTATACTATTTTTAAACATCGTTGGGTGAGGATCAAATGCAGACACATTCAAAATGTGCAAAGATGACTTATTGTGTGAGGAGGACTCACAATAAGTTAGTTAGAAATGTAAATGAAGTCATGTTTAAAACTGAACTTACTGGTCCCTTCCAGTAAGGCAATCTGTTGTCTTTTTGCAAAAGCCCGAAGGTGATTGGACAGGCTAACTCCACTGTGGAAAGTTGCATTACAGTGGATGCACACTTTCCTATTGAATTCACCCTTTTCTGTAAAAAGACACAGATGACAAGCAAAACATTGTTGAACATTTTTAAAACATGGTTTATGGAGGTTTCCATCTCATTCTACTACTTTATGCTTATGATACTGAACTGTAGTGTCATAGAAAATTAGTTCAATTAAATGGTATAAGAAAGAAAAGACAAAATCATCAGTATTTAACACTTTGCAACACTTTATGATTTAAAAGCTAAATTATAGTCCATTTGTTGGTTCTCCATGGCCACTGTAGGGAGGGAATTGAAATGGTTATGAACAGTGGATATCTGGTCTAGTCAAAGGGAATCAAGACAAAAGTGGATGTCTGACACTTAAAGCTGTGGCACATAACTTTTAATTTTTTAATATTTGCTAGATCTGTCAATATTTTGTGTGATAGGATAGTGTGAGACAAATATGTAAAAAAAAAAAGAAAAGAAAAAAAAGAAGAAGAAATCCACCTCCCCTGACTTCTCCATGTATCAATATCATAAATACTTCGCTCGGCCAGACACAACCAATCACAGCCAGGAGGAGGGTCTTAGCGCTGTCAATCATGTTTATATAAGCACTGCTCCACGTCCTATTCCTTGCTCTCTGCTAATATACAGCTAGCTCATCAAACCATAACCTGCCATGAATGCTAAGACTAATTAGCATGGCCACTAGTGGCGGTGGAGAAACGGTTTTCCTGGAACGGTGGGTTGTTTCTCTGCCATTAATACACATTCAGAAGCGAGTACATGAAGAGGATTGAAAGCGGTAAGCCCCTCCTCCGCTCTCTGATTGGTTGTTGGCGGAGGAGATAGATTATTTTTTTCACAGTTTATCTGTCTCATATTGTCACAAAATACTAATAGCTTTAACAAATGTGTAAAAAAAAATGTTATAAAAGTTACACACCTCAGCTTCAAACCTTCTCAATTCAAAAATATTAATAGCAGTTCATACAAATACTTTTAAGGACAGTTAAGGCATTGTTATGTTTGACTTAATGTTGCCTGTACAACAGTGCATGTTTATTGAAAAAGAAGTGCATGGCTTCAAGATCATTTGTTCAGGAAAACTTGGCAAACAAGTCTAAATTCTCCAAATCCTCTTTTACTTTTGCTTACTCTTTACTGTCTCTGGTCAATTTAATGTAGTGGTTTTCTTTTGACAGCCTGATAGGTTTGACCCGAGATCAAACTGAAAGCCTGGGGAAAAAAATTTAAACTTCTTCCCTCGGTCCCTCAGCAACCAGCACAGCCACTAACAAACACCGGTTTGGTTGAATAAAGGGCGCTGTGTGTTTCACACTTTAGTGGCCAGTGATGCATGAGAATCACTGGAAACAAACCATCTGCTATTTAACTGAGCTTTAAATTTGAAATCCACCACACTAAAATTGATCATTTCAATGTGTTTTTTCTTTTTTCGGTGCAGCAGTACTAACAGCTATGGTCAGTGGAGAACCTGGTCTGTGTCCTTGCAGACCTCCAAGCATTTGATGCAGTTGTTACATAAGCTGAACATTTTTGGTCTGATTAAATGAAATGACCTGGCTAGTAAGTCACTGCAGTAGAGTTGTCAATATTTTCTGGTAGAACACATAGAAGTTATAGTGTTTGAACTTGATTTAATTAGCTTTTACATTTGTCAAATTTCTGTCTCTAACTTCATGTATTGTTTTAGACTTGAATAAGCAATAAACAATCGAACTTGCAATATCTGGAATAATTCTGAACATTCTTGATTTGTTTGGGGCAATTTGTAACATTGTTACAACTCAATGTAAAAGTTATACTATATTCTGTTTTCAGGTTTAAAAAAAAAAAGAAAAAAGATCCTTTTACGACTTCCAGGTGGTGTAATATAACCTCTCCCTTCCCCCAGCTAAAGCGGGTCACACTACTAAAGAAACCATGCTAGTAAATTTGTTTTTGGTTGTTTCAGATGTTGAGAATTTTTGTTTTTTTTTTATGAATCTTTGCGCTGTTTTCTATTTAGATGATTCTATATAAGGACATATTGCTCAGATTTTTCCCCTTTATGAACATGACACTTTAACATACGTGGTGATCAGAGCTCCTCTGTGCCTCTCTGACCTGCTTCAGCCTTATGTTTCACCACAGGCCCTAAGATCAGCTTCTGCTGGCAAAAACTAGGCTGAAGCTCCAAAACTACAAAAACAAGCTGCCATTACATATTAAACAGGCTTCTTCTCTTGATGTTTTCAAGTCTCTCTTAAAAACACCAACTTCAGTGGTTTTTGAAGAGTGACATGATTGGTTTCTGTTTCTATTTTACTACAGGCTGTGGTACATTTCATTTAGCTTTCATTGTTTTCTTTTATTTGTGTCTTTGATCTGTTTCAGTATTCTAACATTAAACATTCTTTTAAACATGCTTTGTGAATAACATGGATTTAGATTTAAACTTAATTAGCATATTACCTGTATTGTGCTAGTTATTAAACATGGGAGATTTTACTCTGTTTAACCCATTTACTTGGGTTACCTGTTAATGGAGAGCACATGAAAATTAGCAGTCTTGCTAAAGTCAGCACATTTACATCACCTGTTACTAATATCCATTAATGTGCATGTCCCTTTTAAATAAATACATTTCGATTGGAATATAAAGATGTTTTGATCCCATTCTGATGATCAGTGCTCAGGAAACTGCTCCTTTATGCTGATGATGCCTTACTTTATTAAAAAATAATCAATGGTGGTAATATCTGTAACAAATCTTTCCTTCTACAATAATACATTTTGAATAAGGATAAATTCATTTTCCCGCTAACCCATTTACTTCTGTTTGAGTTACTTACCACCAGGTACTGAGTTTGGCAGTGAAGATACAACTTTTGATCCAGAACTTTCCTCAGGATTTGACGAAACTGGTAAACCGTTTCTTGACATCTGAGAGGATCCCTTTTGTCTTGCATCTTCCTGACCCTTCCTCTTTTTCAGGATCCCAATCAGGGCGGTCGTGCCTGAGAGGGATGTCTTAACATCCAGCTTTTCTAGTTGCCCGCTTTCAGATTTGCCCTCTGCTAAAGAAAAGGGCATCAGTGGTTTGGCATCAGTGCAATGGTTTGGAACTGAGTGACTTTTTGGGAATCCCATCTGAGAAGAGGCGAAGCGATTGACGATGGGCAGCTTTGGCAAAACCCCGTACTGGAAATGGTTTCGTCTTTTTCCCAGAATCTGAAAGGCCCGCTGGCACTCCTTCTTGTCGCGCATCAGCTCACGGAGTAAAATTAACGGGGATTTGGTCTTTGTAGAAAAGTTCCTTCCGAGCTTTTTCAGATGACCTCGTATGTGGTTGGACTGTCCAGTTCTGTTGTCAAATGAGTCCCCACATAATGGACAAGAGTGAATGGTCCTCACAGTTTCGGAATCTGAATCTTCCTGTAGTGCTGTAGGGAGAAAAGAAGGTAAAAGTGATAACATTACCTTAACGTTATGACTTAGATACTACTACTAGCATGTGCTAAGAACAGAAATTTTGCATTTACTACAGATGAATTATAATAAAGTAAGACTTTGACTATGACATGTGGGTTCTAGGTAACTTTCTGGAGAGGAAAAAAATGGCCCTGCTAGCTAGAGAAAGCCTTAATGATTCCACAAGAACACAATGTCTTCTTCAGAACCCAGTTGAATCCAGTCCTGTATTGACTGATGGTATTAATAACTCTTTGGCCTGCGTAGAAAACTAAACAAACGGTGACAAGGGGTGCTGTGGAGGCGAGGGGGCAAAGCACAACCCACATAAAGCGATTGTGTGCTGTGTTGAGGACAGGTTCGAATCCCTAACTGGTGACATTTGCCGCATGTCTTTCTCCTCTTTCATTATCCACTTTCCTTTTGGAATGCTTTCAAATAAAGGCCACTACAGCCAATAAAAACTTAAAAAATATGTGACCAAGTACTTTCACTGCACATCCAAATGCATAAATAAAACATAACCACAAAAAAACAAACTTTTTTTTGTTTACAGTAAATGATGATTTCACGTCACTTTTTTCTGTTGGTAGACATGCTAGCTGCTCCCAACAGAGCTAGCTTTGGTAAAGTGTAGGATTCATTTGTTCTCAGGGTAAGATCCCAACATTAGCTAAGTGACAATGCCAGTTGGAGGTCAGTCAAGAAATAAACACGGCAGAGTTCTTTTTCTTTTAATTTATCCAAGTTTATCACTAGCTTTCACATGAAAGTACACCTTGTTAGCAGCAAGCTGTTGCAAAATTCTACTGAATTTGAAATCAAACCGTCATTCTTTGCCTTTTCGCTCAATATTTTCTTCTTTCCTTCTCGCTATGTCTCTCTTACTGCCGCTCAAAGTGTGATTATTTCACATTTACTTGTTTAACATTGTTACAACAAATTGTTTGACTTCATTTTTTTTATTTAATAAAAAGACATGCACAAATAATACCTTTTTTCAGTCGCCGTAATGTTGAATTCTTCCGCCGGATTCGTGGTCTTTTGTCCTGATAACCCACCTCCTGTGGAGACCCACCATGCTGTGAATCATAACTCATTCTAACCCTGTGAAGATGTCCACGCACATGATTGGACAATCCAATTCCTGACTCGAAAACAGCAGGACAGTACGGACACTTCTTAGTGTCCATTTCTGCCTCTGACAAATCGTCTGAGGGGGATTCCCCCAATGGGATTTGGTGGGCCTCGAATGTTTCTTGAAATACCTCGGTTTCAATGCATTCTTCTTTGATTTCAACCTCGTTCTGTTCCTGTTCTTCAGTCTTGATTTTCTCAAACAGCTTTTTTGACGCCTGTAGAGCACCTCTCATGGACATCCTCCTACTGTATGTGTATATTATGTGTTTCTTTTCTTTTTTGATCACATCTATAAAATGATTACCGTTGGCTTCAGACTCTTTGATTGGGAAAATGTCCTTTTCATCATGGTCTGACACGTCTTCTGAGCTAACTTTCTTAGGACTAGGCGAAGGTTTTGGTAAAATGAAACATGAGTCTTGGTCGGAGGTGTTGCGATATGGGGTGGACATTTTTCGTTTAGACTGAGACTTCTTGACTGGTGAGTACTCCAGGTTAAAGTTAGGACTATAGTGTGGTCCAGCAGGCTCTTCAACCTTGACCGACATCATTTCTTGTGACTCGTCACAACCATCTTTGTCCTTTGTGGAATCACAATCATTTGTGCTAGAGTTATTGCTTTCATCCTTTTGCTCGACGCCCGTCTTTCTATAGTTCTGACGAGACAAGAGAACATTAATCGATTTGTCAAGCTTTGATTCTGTCAATTGAGACTTGGGATCTCGCTTAAACTTGCTATTTCTGAACAAGTCAGAAATTCCACCGGACTCGTTGGGTACGTCTTCAACTGATATTTTTGACGTAAACTCTGCATCGTCGAATTGAGTTTTCCGCCCAGGTGACTTGCGTTCCCTGGACTGTTGTGCATTTGTCTCCTCTTTCTGTGCTCTTGTGTATTCCTCAAAAGACATTTGATGACGAAGGATTAAGTGATTCACAAAAACTTGCTTGCCAAAAGCTTTATAGGAACAAATTTCGCAAGGGTACATATCATTATCATCCCTCCGCACTCTTTTTCTAACTCTAATAACCGTGTGGTGCATAACGCTATGTCTCCTAAGATCGTGGTCAGTCACGGCTCTGTAACTGCATTTGTCACATTTAAACCTTCTTTTGTCTTTTTCATGAGTTTTTGCGTGCTGAACAAAAGAGTCTGGGCAGCTTGTACCGAACGGACACTGAGGGCAGAATAACTTTGCGTCTTCTTTTTTCTTGTCAATCGCATCTTTTTCTTCTTCCATGAGCCTCGTTTTCTTCTCATGGGTGGACATGTGGTCAATTAGTGAATTGCTTTGTTTGAAACATTTGCCACATTCTCTGCATATAAAGGGCTTTGCTGGATAACTAGGAGGGTCATTGTGAGACTTCATATGATTAAACAAGCGATGCTCCTTCTTGAACACCAGATTACATTTTGAGCAAGGGAACGGCAATGGCCTCCCCTGTGAATGAGAATTTACTTTCAGTCGCCCTTTTAGTGTTGAATGTTTATCATTTATGTTATTCCCATGTGAACTTCTTGCAGGTGTTTTGTACAGAATTTGCTTAATGACCTTTACTGTTCCGTTTGGGTACTTAGGAACTATATCTGATGTAGATGACTGTGGTGCGGACAGCTTCTGTGGTTTAGTGATGTCTCTAACATGACCGGAGTCTACGTAGCCTTCAGCATCAGACGATTTCTCAGATGTTTTGGGGCTTAGATCCGGGTATAGATCTTCTGAAGGATCCACCATTACCACCATGTCCATCTTTCGCTTCCTTCTCCTTTGACTATTGGCAAGACCAACTTCGTCTTTCGGCTCCTCTGCAGGGGAATCATTGTGGTTCTCCAAAAGAAACTGCATAAACTCTTTGTGAGGGTCCCAGTTGAGGTCACTGGCACTGCTGAAATCGTCCAATGAATTTTCTGCTGATTCTGTGTCAAATCCCCAAATTCCAGGACTGTCTATTTCCTGCACAGTCTTTAGCTGGGTGATGCTCTTTTCCTCGTCTTTTTCGGAGATGCAGTGAAGTTCATGAGCTTGAGTAGCCTGATGCAAAGAGGGTCCATTCGCCAAACCGATTGGAGACAACATATCTGAGCTGGACAGAACATCTAGGACATTGTTTTGATGCAAAGATGGCGTGTCAAAAGAATCGGTGCAAGAGGCCAAATCTTGTGCCATTTTCACAGGTTGCAGCAGCATGAGGGACTGAATTTCAGATTCAGCATCCTTTTCATCTTCATCAACACCTGTCAGACATGACACCTCCATCGCCATGACCTGGAAGACAAAAGAAAAACCTATTCAGATTACCATAACAACAGGTAGATGAAATACATTTTTGAATTTCAGGTAAACTTGTTAACATTTGCACGCAAACAGAAACAAATCAGTCTTTTTTTTTCAACAAACAGAAATTAAACTTACAGTGGATCCCCACCTATTTGCGGTTCAGTATTAGCAGATTCACCTATCCATGGATATTCTTTAATGAAGTGGAAATTCAAATTATTAGTGGAAAATTTGCCATGCCACAGATTTTTTGTAGAGTACCACTAAAATATTCAAAAGAAAATGCAGTTTAGGAAGCTGAAATCTCCATAAGCAATGCTACTTGATATCCTACTGGCTGGCATTTACAAAGCAGCCAGTCCTGGGCCACTATCCATTTTTCTTGCCACTGATTGGCTATAATCCCTGCATGACTGTGGACATTAGATGCTCCGGTAGTACTAAGATTAGCACTACTGCAGCAGTGCTAAGCTTAAATGATCGGAAAACCCCTAAGAAACACAAATCATGCTTCTGGATTGGTTGCTGTGCAAATGCCAGCCAATAACGCATGCATGGAAAGCAGCATTTTAGCACTGCTCTAAATAACTTAGTGCAGTGCTAAAATGCTGCTTTCCACGCAGCATTTTGTTTTGAATAGTTGAGATATGCTGTATGAAACAATCCATCCTTAGGCACGTTTCTGTGAACAATTTGGAGCCATGTTCCAGAAAAATGTGCAGATATGTAAATTTGTGAATACTCGACCACGAAGAGGCAAGGGTTTATTGTAATTGCTAACTTAATTTTGACAACGCAAAAACAGAACCTGAAAACATGCAATTGTAAGGACAGGCACAGACAGTTTAGGGTGATCACATGAAGTCACATGGGTACTGGCAGTACCCTCTGCACCTTAAAGAAAATTCCTTGGACTAGAGACACAATATGTAGGCTGTGAAAAACAGCTGAATTTTTTTTAAAACACTGCAACCTTTTATCATACCACTCTCAGCATAGAATCATCAAGTAAGCAAGTTAAAGCTTCCACCTAACTCAGAAAAAGAAAGTCAATTGCAAAGTGCACCGCAACTTTTACAGCAGAAGGTAAAAGTTGATGATCAGGGGTTTCAGGCTATGGGATGCTCAACATTCTGTGATCACCATCCAACTAGACCAAAACAAAGTCATAAGATAACTACAAGTAGGTTGAACAACTCTTAATGTGATGTGGCTAGTCATTGTCATGCAATCTTTTGTCACCAAAGGTGTACATTGTCAAATGTGTGGCATACCGTGCATGAATTGGGGATGGTTGAAACTTGAAATAGTCATTCCAGGATCAATTTTCAAAGAGCTTAAATAAAAATGATCCGATGTTTACTATGGCTCAACAATATAAGAAAACCATGCCATGATATTGGTAAATATATTGTAATAGAAATGAGTTGCAGTTAATCTACATTTTACACTGCTATCAATGCCTTTGCATTACTTTTCAAATAACAGCAAAATTTTCCTAACTGGAGAAAACGGTTAAGTCTCTATAGACTATTTTATGTTAAGAAGAACAATGGATATACGGTATGCAGTGCTACATCTACCTTAACCCCTTAACTCGTACCGGAATGCCCGCGTGCCGTTTTTCCATTGTATTTTCCAGGGCTGAGACTTAAGGGTTTAAACTCTGCTGACTCTCATTTTGACATGCCTGTATTCTTTCTGAAATATTTCTGACTCGTCAACTCGGAGACTAAATCTAAAGCCACCAATGTGTAGCCAACACGCGTCCAGTAACAAGGATATATAAGGCATTTTGGGGTTTGTTTTGACATGAATTCACCAGCTGCAAAGGCGTAATCTGTGCGCCTTTGCTGGGTCAAAGTTAGACTCTGTGCGTCCTCATGCTTAAAGGTGTTTACAGGACTTTTACTCACCAACGGAGAGCCACGGAGAGACACATCAGAATGTGTCAAAACTGGATAAATTTCTTCAGCAGAACTTCAACACAACTCACGGGAGTGGATGATTATGGCTGTAAGAGTGCTCTTAAGTTTTGGATTTGATGACTGTATGTTGAAGCACTGAGGAGTTACTATCATTTGAAGTTTGTATATCAAGTGTTGTCAAGTGTGCCGTTTGGAGACTACAAATGGCACACTTGGACAACACCTGTACATCCTCAAAAGTAAACATGTCCAAACTGACATTTCTTTTTTGTGATATTTTGATCAGTCTTGAAATCCATGAGCAGAGTACTTTATTATACAGATTTATTGTATTTCCCAGGACATACATTCAACACTCAATGTGCATTTACAAGAAATAAAAATGAAATATCAGGGTGAAGCAAAATTTTTCAATTTCGTTTGTGTTACAAACGTAATAGCTACAAACAACTTATAGTTAAAGTATTTTTGACTGCAAAAATAGAAAATGTAACTCGTCGTCTTCAAGGAGAGACCAAGCTCTTGCATGTACTCCAAATAGTTCAAGAACAGCAGCTGATTTAATTTGGGTATACCTTTTCAAGCGTTTTTGGTGATTTTGGGGGTGAAAGTTAAGGGGTTAAATGGAAAACTGAACTGTTTTCACAGTTGTTGTGGAAAAGGCAAAAAGAATTCCTGCCTTGAATTCGTCTACTGCCCAAGAATGTGTTTTGTAGTACTTAAAATGGTTATCAATCAGTCTTGTACAATAGTGTGTAGTGGTAGCGCAAGTCAAAGGCCTTCCTGACCCTAACACTGGCTAAGCAAGTCCATTGTCTGCAGGCTGCTGGATACTATTCCAGAAAGGAACCAAAGGCAAGTGCTCCTCTTCCCAAGAAACAGAAATGTAGATAACGAAAAAAAATAGCTGAGGAATAGCACATGATGTTTAACTAGTATTTTGTTTTAAAAGTCTGTTACTAGTAACTGGTAATGAAGCTGTTGCAGTTGTCCAAGCAGTCCTTTAAGTGTCTTTGGGTGGTAGATATGACATAATACCAAACATACTTCCAACTGCAGTGTGTCAAAGTTCTTACGTACCTTTGAAAAGGCAATTGGTGGTAGCTTTTACCACCAAGAATCAGTGACCATCCACAGTAGTTAAGAATCAGGGCTTTTGGGCTACATCAATTTCTTGGATATGACATCCCATCTTAAGGACATGGAGAGTGTGATCCTCACACTCTGCAGTAACACCCCAACCAAGTATCAGCATCAGGAGCAAGTAGGACAGCTCTAACAAGTGACACACACTGCCACGGAATCTTGTGTCACCATAACTGCGCATTTCCTGATGTGATGTTTTTTCCCTGGAGCTATCGGTATGCTATTGTTTTCTCTTTTTATTAGGTGCAGGGAGGTCATTTGCGTGAGTTAGGGACATGTTGCATTGTAGCCCATCTGGCAGAGCGAGCCTCCGCCAGGTGGGCTATGTGGTGTATGTGAATTGAATCTTGAATCGCCCATTTCTAATTTGGAATTTGAAGCTTTTTAATGACACTAGGCAACTAAGAAATGGAAATGAGTAATTCTAGTGTTAATAAATATGTACAATTTTGGCATGATTGTGGAAATGGTCAATTCTGTGTATGTTTTGCAACTTTAAAGGTGGAAGGTTCAAATAAACTAAAATTTGACATCTGATCAATAGCAAAAACAGAAGAAAATCTTTTGGGCAATTGGATACTTTAAGTGAAGATATGAAGGAACACAGTAAACATTTTATGGTACAGTACCATTAATTGTTACCAGTGTCCAGTTTTTGTAATTCTGTTGCTGCTGTTTTAGTACATCTCGCTCTATGGTTGCATTATAGGGCTGTTTATAGTGGGAGAGTAGTTCGAAAAGGACAAGAAATGCTTATTATTGAGGTTGAAAAAATCTAAATTTATTATAATGACTGGTAATATAGTTTTCAGGTGGAGTTAAACAGATTTACATATGGAACATTTTATGGTATTACAGAGTAAGAAGTAATCTATTAATTTTATTGTAAGCTATGCCATATGCTAGCATAGTTATCTGGATTTGATTATAATCCACAGATATATTATAATTATGTAATAATAACAATATGCTTTCTTTGTGCAATTTAGCATGATGAACGCAATGTTTGCCGAAGTGTTAACTGATGCACACCAAGACACAAAGCTCTTCTGGTATGTGTTGCCTTTGAAATTTCAAAAAGGCTGGCAACATTTCCAAATCCAGCATGTCCATGACAGAAGAATAAAATGTAAAAGGACATAAACATAAACAAAGGATTTATTCCAAAGGAAATTTTTAAGCGACATTAATGTAATTAGATATGTGTTGAAAGTCTTGCTCTCTCTTGCTCCCACGCAGTCAAAGTTGAACCGCATACATGTTTCAATATATTGCAGAAGGTAATTTTCTTTTAAATAGCTTCTTACATCTGTTGTTCCTCTGGTTATGAAAATAGCTTGACAAATTTTCTTCTCATAGTGATATAGCTTTCATAATAACAAGTGTTGTTATTACCCCAAACAAGTGACAGTGAAGGATTATGTACTTTCCAATTTTGGATAAAGATTGAATTTTTGAGTCAGGGCCAACCAGGATAAAAACTGCATGATTTCTTATTATTCTTTAGTCAAAAGGATGCTATTATCAAAGCAGTCACTAGAGTTAACGCCAATGGTTTTAGGTTGTGTAGCACTAAAATTCATTCAAAATTCACTGCCACTGATTTCCTTAATTTTGAGATATCAGTGATTGGCCAATGCTTACATACGAAGTCGATCTCATCCACCAATCTTATCTACCTCTGCAAAGGTGTAAAATTCAACCACTGTCCTGGTGGACTGACAGACCAGCCCACCAGCTCATGTCGGCACATTTACAGTAAACAATATCTAATCTTACCAACTCAGCGACTTTCGTGCTGTGTTTAGCTTCAGACAAAAAAAATTGGTATCGGCCAAAATCAGAATCAGCGATCGGTCAAAAAAACACAGCAATCGGTGCATCCCTAATGCTAAGTGCGATAATAAATCAGGTCCTAATTGTTACGAGTTTGCAATTTTGATTAGCATTTTTTAAACAATATTTTAGCTTTTAAGCTTTATGTATGCATTTCTTTGTTTTAGTAAACATTTGGTTTCAGACAAAAAAACAAGTTACAAATAATCTTGATTTTTTTAAAGTATATTTTTCATGCTGCTAAATAATGTTATTTCATCAAATCTGCTGTTACAGTATATGCAAGTCAGCTATATGACGAGTTAGTCTAATAACCATTTACAGCGTATAAAGCTAAACGCAAATCATAATTGAGTTCAATGGTTAATTGTGGCTGTTTATGAAACTACAAGGTCGAGGGAGTGAGAGCTCTGGCATATGAAGGGCAATATAAGTGTCATACCAACTGAGTAGGATTTTGGCAGATGAAGGTGTTTGTCACATTTACACGGCAGTACTGAATGTTCAAACCGATGGACATGGCAAAGGGCTTTTGATGAGGCGGTGGTGGATTTTGCACAGAGCTGAAACTTTCAGTGCAGGAGTTCAGTATCATGCTACCAACGACAACTGCGATGTACGACTAAACGTATCCACTTCCAGAATCAATCGGAGCTTTACCAGCTCTGTTTAGTCGCGGTATAAGAGCGTTTCTTTGACAGTTGTGTCACGCTGTGTTGTTGGATGCTGCTTGCAGGAGCTGCAGACCATTCCATTAAGGCTGTTCCACACCAAAACCTATTCCTCAGGCTAAACTGTGGCTAATGACAATCACCCCCTCGATGGTCGCTAATAAAACATGAACAACACGATAATAAACAAGCAAGCATTACCTCTGAGCGGCTCGGATGACAGCTGAAGACTACCGAAACGCTGCATTTAATGATTTCTTACTTTCGTCTTCCATCTATTTCACAGTCGCCATTTTCCGTGGTGGTCTGGTGTGGGCCGGATCATTTCTTTTGTAAGGGTATCCACTCATCCAGTCCGACCTGCGACTACAGAAACACTAAGTGCTCAAATAACCGAGTCGGATGGTGGGACTACTTTATAAAAACGCCAAAGCCGACAAATTCCTCAGAATTAGTGTCGTGGATCATTTCGTCACGTATTGTGACGCGGCGGCGCCATGCTCCCCCGAAAGACATTGGAATGGTTCAGTCCAGATAGGAGGCATAAAAACCTGAGTTAATGACCATCTCTTTTGGGTGGCAGATTTTTTTTTTTTTTTTTTAGATGATGGCGGTTAAACATCGTTTGATTCTATTAGATAAATTAAACATCCCCTTTTCTGTCTGGGTTGGACATTTGCGACTCAGACATTTCCCTGTTCACAGCTGCCAATAAGGCAAAGACAGGAATCATCTTCCAACAGGAGAGTTGATATGTTACCACCATCTGCCCAAGGTTGTCTTTTCTTTTGGCCTTTGTTGTTTTTGTGACCGGCGATTTTCCTGTCCAGTCCTCTGTCTGGCGTTTACACACGTTCACAGATTCTGTTAAAAGCATCCCAGCAGTTCACAGACCGACCTGTTTCACAGTTTTCACGTGTAGCGCTCTGGTAACATCTGATCATAAGACCTGTCAAAAACAAAAACATGCAAATGGGATATGAGTTCAACCTTCAGCTGCTGTAGAGTAATACTGATAGAGAGGGTGAAGGCTTATGCTCCAGACGTACCTAACAATGTTGGAATAAATATGGACGTATATGTTTATTGTTACAGGTATGTATACAAAGATTATTTAGAATGAATTATGTCGCTATTCACTGTAGGTAAACCAACATTATAGCGTCATAGAAGTAGACTGTTAGCGGTCATTAGCTAACCTAAGCTAGCAATGCCGTGTGACGCACTTTGACAGCTTCTAAACTGATAATAGTTTGATTAAATAGTAAATTTAATACTTATTAAAATTATTCATTGGAGCTAAAAGCCGTATAAACACCATCTTGTACAGTCGTTCTCAAACTTAGCACAACAAATGCGGTAATGCCAAGCTTGCCTTTCCGTCATCTTTGTAGACATTAAAACTGTTCAACATGGCTTTTTAATTTTGTTGTTTTATGTAAAAAAAAAAAAAAAAAAATAAATAAAGACATATAGTTTTCTGTTGACATTACTTGATTGATTGAAGGACATGTTTTAATTTTAATCAGAAGTTAAAGGCCATTATTTTTTACTTTAGAAAAATAAATGGAAGGGGCCTGAAAATGTAAGGTTTAACCATTACACCAAAATCCAATATGGCTGCCTGGCATAAAAAAATAGTGATAGTTGTGGTAAAAAAGATTTTTTGTGTGTCATTAAATTGTTCACAGAAACATTATTACATAGTTCTTAACAGAACATGCTGTTTTAAAGTATAAAGCAGAGAAATTTATTGTTAAAATTGTGTTAGCTTGCTTTGCTAATTGTAGGTTATCTGGTCACAGAGCATAAGGTCATGAAAAAATTAGAATACCCCATAAAAAGTATCATAAAAGAGTATTTACTGTTATTTATAACATATTGGATCTATTTAATATCAGTTTTAGCAATGTTTGTATACAATTGTATACAATTTGTATACAATTGTATACAACATAGCCAAGCCAAAGACAATAGCTTTTAAAATCTTTTAAAAATATGGCATAAATTAGAACAAACTAGCAGTTATCACAACTTAAAATAGCAAAAACTCACACAGTCTGTATGCATCGTGTACATTGTGACCACATGGTTATGGTTGCTTAGCATTTTTAAGAACGTTTTCTTCGTTTACCTCTCAGGCATTTAGTTTTGTGCTTCTCTCTGTAAAGTAAGAGTATTACAATCCAAAGAGCTACCTGAGGCCTTCACAAAGATAACTGTAGTACTTTGCGAATCTGGTAAGGGCTTTACTGAGGTCTTAAGAAATTTGGAGTCAATCATCCCGCTATATAAAAAATAATCTAAATGTCTAAACTTTTATAAAAACAACTGAAAACAGGACCAGGTCTAGGCTTCCAAGCAGATTCACCGTGAGAGCAGACCACAAGATGCTGAAAAAGTGAATTCTTTACAATCAAACAAATTTTTAAATAAAAGATTGTTTAATTGCTTTTGTGTAAAAAAAGCAAACAAAAAAAAACAAATAGAAGCAACGGTTAATAACACTTGATGCTTTAAAAATAGCACAATAATTATTAAAGTTTTGACAAAAAAGTGAATTTGTTTTTACTTTTTAATTTCAAGTTAAATTCTACTATTTTGAGTGCTGATTCTACTGAATGTTATACCTTTTTTTTTTTTTTTAAGCAATGTTAAACCATTTAATTTTCAATCTTTGATATACCTCGGTTCCGCTAATACAGATTTACATTTACAATACAAATTATATGAATGTTTAAATTAGGATTTCAAGAAGATCAATTTGAGCTTTTTAGATTAAATATTAACATGACTTTTGTGACTCATATAAACTGGATTCTATTTTTGCTTGTTGAATTATATGAAGTGCATTAATAGCTCATAATTTAATGCTAAATCTAAGCATAAAATTAAAGTGGAAACATGCAAGGAAGGACAGTAATTATAAGGTTTTGTTGGCTGTAACACTAAAAGATTTTCCTTTAATGATAGGTGTAATTTTTGATATTCCATTTTTTAAAATAAAATATAGATAAAACAGATATATTTTTTTAACCTTCATAATAATTTTTACATTGTTTTATTGTCTTTTAAGGACTCTCTTTATTTACTGTCCTTGATTGAAGTCAAACAATTTTAAATCTAAATCTGTTAGAGGTATGATAATTTTGGGCTTAAATGTATATAAATGAAATTATTATTAATTGATTGAATAAAAAAAACATTGCCTGTTGTCACAATGGAGCACTTTTTCGAATAGGTAGCTTTTTTTTTTTTTTAGAAGTTTTATGACGTTATATAATTTATTTCATATTAAACTATTCAAAAATGTATTGGATGTTTTAAGTGAATAGCACCAGAACATAATGGTAACTTATCGTTTGATGCTTTAAAATGTATCTATTTATAATACAATTGCACCATAAAAAGAACCTTGGTCTACATTTAAGGATAAGAGAAATATTTGTCAGTCTGTGGCATGGAAACTTTTCTTGTTCCTATTTTTTTTATAGCCAAACCTCTGTCACCAGTACGCAGGCTGACTGATTCACTTGCTGTGGTTCACATTTAAAAGTCAGTCTGCATTACCTGGAGTGATGTTTGATGCAGATGACTGCACGCTGTCCTTGGACAGTCTGTTTTTTGAGAAGCCCACTGTACACAAGGTGTAAGTATTTAGAGATCCACTGCACAATTAGAGTTTTATTGCCCACTTTCTGGGGGAAATGATCCTGTTTGTTTTTTTTTTGTTTGTTTGTTTCTGAAGAAAACCATTGCCTCTGGAAGGCAGTCAGTGGCAGTTAGATGCACCTCCACCTCTTACACATATCCCAGCCACTCAGGACATGCAACAGGAGGCCGAATCTCTCTCTGCCTTGTACAGTATGTAATGTTTTAAATGAAGCAACATTCTTCTCTGCTTACTTTGATAAACTGCTTTATATCTGACTTGTAGAAGCCCTAAAAGATTTGCTATTCATTGATCGTGCTAATAGATTTGAATGTTCTGCAGTTGAGCTTCACTTGATGTTTCTTCAGTTGTCAGAGGCATGGCATTATTGACACTTCCAGCGCCATTTCTTCTTGTGGTGTTTTTCCGACACAGGGCACCCCTTCAGCTGATACAAAGTTACATTTGGTTTTAACATGTGTTCCATGTTTTGATTACCTAACAGATAAAAGCGTTAAATCCAAGAGCTGTTAGTTTTGCTAGTAAGAGAGACGCTGGCACAGCAGAAGTAGCTCGTACTTAAAGTGCTAATAACAAGATTATAGACTTCATGTAATTTTGTAACAATATAGGGCTGGAGAATAACAATATATATTGTGATACACACATGATCAATATCAATATCACTGAACTCAGATCCGGAACAGCACAGCATTCTGGGGGATGTAGACAGAGGAAAGACTATAGCCGCTCAACTTCTCCTGGCCAGCTAAGCAAGGTTGGCGGCATCAAAAAACTCACTCATTCTTTGGTTACCAAGTAACTTGTGCAGAGGCAGTTTCAGATTTGGCCACCATGCCTCATAACTGCTTAAAAATAAGATAAGGCCACCAGTTTGGCAGTATTTGAGATATTTACATATATAATATTGACTGATATTAAAATCTTAAGTCGTGATACGTTCTTCAGCCATTTTGTAAATCCTTAACTGGACATTATAAAGTCAGTGATTTTGTGCAGGTTATGAGTCAGCCATGCTTGTTGTCATGCAAATATCCTTCATTTAAAAAAGTGCTGCGGCACCAGGTAGGTCAGGGGCTGAAAAATCCCACAGCCATATTGTGATGAACAATTTACGGTTGTTTGACCAGTCTACACCCATGATGGAAACAGCTGAAAATGTTGATGATTGTATTGTCATTAACGTTTTCAACGTCATGAAGGTCCTGACCAATTGGTCAAATCATGACTAATACTCATGATTGGTCTTGTTGCAGTTGTAATAAACATACATTTGTGGGTATCCACAATACATCAGCAGTCACATCGGACGATACTAGTCATGTTTAAATATTTTTTATTGGTATTGGGCCATAAATAAAATTAGGCTGATAGTAACAATATATTATTTCCGTCTTGTTGCCTTCTTTTCTGGAGGCGGAGAGGAGGTGGTTGGTCTGTGGCATTTGTTTGGTCATGTGACAGTGATAGTGGTGAAGCAGTTAAACATTGTGGGATGTTTAACTGAAGCAGAAAAGCAGTGGGGAAGTTAGTGGTGTGGTCTCTTTTTTTCAAGATGTCCGACATCTTGAAATATAGAGTATATATATGTATATTTCACATAGAGTGAAATGTATATATTGGTAAATATCGGTTATTGGCTATAACAACAATAATGTCAGAAACCAGTCCAAATTTTCGTACAAAAGAACTGTATGTGTTTACCACTTATAAGAATATAAACAAAAAACTTGTTATGGTACATTAAAAGCATTTGAAAAAGAAAACCATAATTAATTTGCAAGTTATCTATGGACAATATAAGATTGAATATACTTCCCAAAATAATGGCCTACGTAATTTTTTTGCCAAAAGATGATTTAGAGAAAGAAAAAAAATCACTTTTAGCAAAAATTGACTTGGGCCATTATTTTAGGAAGGTGTCAATATTTTTAATCAATAGACAGCCCCGTGTGGGTGTGTGTGTGTGTGTGTGTGTGTGTGTGTGTGTGTGTACACACACAGCCAACAACTATAAATCAGCAGTTATTTCATTAAATACACAGAACGAAGTGATATTCTAGACAAGGGAAATGGGAAATGTGATTGCCTTCAATATTTTTACCATCCTAATTCTGGTATGATTGTAAGATTTGATAAATAATTGTCATGTTTACATTACTTAATTACACATGATCTCGGATCTTACCTGCGTCCTCTTTAGCTTGACTACGCAAGGCCGAAGGGCGGGTTGGGCTATCCAGCGGGACGTGGTCGTGCTCGCCGGACCAGCCATGGCAGTCGCTCCCTGGCCATGCTGACCGCTGCTCGGCGTGGCTCCAGCTGTGCCACTGGGGAACACTGTCGGTACAGCTGTTGGCAGCAGCACGCGCTTGTGTTGAACCGAATACCCAAGCGACTCCTTTAATACGGGAACAAAATCAAAGCAGCGCAACTCAAAATGTTCCGAGCACAGAACAGACGTCGGGGTGGGCTTCCAGTGCTCACGGGTACGTCTGACCTCCTTCACCCACTTCGAAAGTAGCTCAGGCTCCTTGGGGAACCTGAATAAGCTCACACCGTCCTCACGGGTGTTGGAGCAAAACGCCGCGATGCAGCGCGAAGGCATAGCCGCGAATGTTTAGCGACGACAACGTTTGCAGCTGTCTGCTGGAAAGTTGCTCGCTTTTGTATCCACAAAACTCGCGGTCCTTCTCGCGCCAACGTCACATCCGGCTTTGCATTCGCAAGGTGAGCGCCGCCACATCCCGGTCAATTTACCTAAAACGGATACATTTGATTGCAGTACTGTAATTGAAGCGCGTTTTTAACGTCTATATAAATAATCGGGTGTGGTTCATAAAACATGACAGAAAATGTCAGAATCGTGTAATCCACCCTTTAAAGAGAGGAATGGAGAGCGCGACAGGCGGGTAGCGGAAGTGTTTTTTTAGTTCTAGTTCATGACTCCTACGCAAATGTCCAAGCTGTTGCACATTACTGTAATATTTTTGCTGGGATTTCCCGCATTAATACTGACGGACTTTCAAGAATAATCACTGAATTTCAGGCCCTGATTTATATCCATCAGTAAACATTTAATAATAAAGTTGTGTCCAAATTTCTTATGTCACAAAGCACTACTGAAAGCCATAATGTTAAGAGATCATGCATTTTTCAATTACCATTTACTATGTACTTTCAGGTTTCACACAGAAACCCAAGACGTTCCAGCCTCCTTTTAAAGGACTCAATGCCTCTTTGTCAAAAATCTGCAGTTTCTACAGTTTTGATGATGAAGAGAGAAGATTTGAGGAGACTACAGGTCATTGCACCAGCAACCTCGGGGGAAATAATGGTTGCTCTGGTAATGACGGGTTAAAGGATTACCCTGAGGGTAGTTTTCTGAGTGGTGGAGGTGGAGATGAAACCCGGCTGGACTCTTGTCATGCGGCTATCAGCAGATCCTTGCCTGGTCTACCTTTAAGAAGAAGGCAAGTGCTACTCACTTATCAGAATTCCATTAAATAAACTGGATTGTTTTCTGAAATAGTCACACATGAATTCTTGTATGTGACTGCAATGTGATTGAAATGTTTAAGTACACATGGTCGCTGTCCGTACACAGCAGGTCAACAGAGCTGGTCTTCCCAGCAGGCAGATGCAGACCATTACTCAGGCATGCCTTCCTAACAGGATTACTGTCTGTAACTACGGTGCCTTGCTAAAGTTTTAAGGTCTATTCTCATTTTGCATTGTTACAGCCACAAGCTTGAATTCAGTTCACTAGGATTTTTATATGATAGATGAATACAAAGAACTGCACATATCCCTTTTAAAATGTCCTGTTTAAATGTGAAAGTGATACAAAATGACAAATCATTCGAAAACATTTTACAAATGTAACGAGACCTATAAAAGGAAAGAAAAACATGCAAAAATTCAGTTGTATAAGATTAATACTTTTGTTGAAGTACCTTTTGATTATAATTCAGGATTCAGGCTTATTTAGTTGGCGTCTACACTTGTAATTATGTGTGTAGTTACGAAACAAGTGAGCATTTTGACCCTATGATCGTTTTTAGATATATTTTCTAGCTCCAAGCATTGATGGATAAACATCAAAGTTTGATGGATTTAATCATGGTAGGTGATTTAATTCTGTGTGATAAGGTACATTTTGAGTTGTTTGTAATCCCATCTCATTTTCCCATGAGATGGGAAAATGTGTGTTTTTCATCTAGTTGCATAATAATTCTGCACAGTAATAGTTGCCTAATAATTGTGCACATATATTCCCTATAAGGAAACTAAAACCACACTTCTACTTCATGTTTGAGGTTAATTGACAAATTGGATTAAGCGAGAAAAACTGCCTGATAGTTGTCCACACAGTGTGTGCACACATTTTCTTTCAGCTCTTTTGACGTTGCTGTTAGCATCATAGTAGAATCATTTATTAGCTCTGTATATCAGATATCTGTTAATGGATGTTGGGAGAAACATCCAGTTTTAGCAACGTATCAGTTTTTCTATATTTTCTCCAATTATTGGAGAAATGATTTGAGAAATGATGGAAATTTCCCTGAGTCGCGGTGTACAAGTAGATATGTGCTGTATAATGCAGCTCCAGTCTTCAGGAGCCAGTGTCTTGCCGATGTGTCGCTGCTCCAACACAACTGACTCATGACTAAATTACCTCCTCAGGATATCATCAGGCTCTGGAGGGGCTTGGGAATAAATCATTCATGATACAGAAGTATCATGAATACTCTGGTTCTACAATGTGTTGCCTGAGGGAAGCTAAATACAAATGCACGCCATGCTTTTTAGAATTTTTTTTTTTAGATTTTTCATTTTTTGTAGTAATTTATCTTGATCTATCCAACAAAATCAATTTATCTTGTGGTCATAACATTCCAAAATGTATTTAAGTTCAAAAAGTATGAATACCTTTGCACTTTCACATGCGAAACCTATGTTTCTATTAAATTAATATATAGTCTCCATAGACTGAAATTTTTGCTTGAGAATTAAAATAATTTTAAGTTTGAAAAAAATCACATAAATAATCAGACAGGATAAAAATTCAATATTGTAAATTGAAATGTCTTAAAAGCTCTGATTTCTTCCATATGTTTGTTGTATTCAGATCCACAATGGTTTTTCTCTATATGTATGTGGAGTTAAGTCTGTCACAATAACAAATTTTGCTTGACGATAAATTGTTCCAGAAGCTATCCGAATAAACGATAATATTGTTGTTCTGAGACCGTTTTCAGGTAGCTAATACAATGGCAATGGCTTAATAATGCAAGAACACATTCTCAAGTATCAATAAGCTTTCATTTCTAATGAGCATTTAACACTGGAACTGAAGGACATTTTAAATATCAAAAATAATTAAACAAAACAACAGAAACAACAAATAACTTGAATTATGAAGTCTGTAAACAAAATTGTCCTCTCAAAAAGGACTTACTGAGACTAAAGCACCAGACTGAAAACAAAAAGCTGTTTTTTTTACCTAAAGCTGTCCTCCAGCTTTAGGTAGAAAGAGAGAGAAAAAATACAAATCATGCAAATGAAAATGATCGAGCTTGTTTTAATTTATTATACGATTGATTGATTTATTGCAACAGACCCATGTGGAATATTAAAATATATTGCTGATTCCTTAAAGTGCGTATGCTGTAAATATTCTCAGAGTTTTGCAAAAGAACACAAGATGATGTTTAGCCGTCCTCCATACTGGTCTTGGAAGCCAAACGCCTGAATGCTTTCCCCTCTCTGTTACAGCTCAGCAGCAGTCGTCCTTCTCCCTCTACCTTCCTGCTGTTGCTTCAGTTTCTCTTTCTCTCCTTCCACATTCAACAGCTTGTTCAGGAGTCCTGCGCTGAGCGGCGCAGGCGATTTGTCAACCAACGTCGACCTCAAGTCTCGCAGCGGGAATGGTGGTGGCGGCGGTGGCGAGAAAACATCCAGACCTCAAACTTTTCTCAGCCCGGTTGCCATGGCGACAGTGCCTCCTGCAATCCAACTACCACAGGCTGCTGTCGGTAAAACGGCTCCCCCGTTCTCATGCTCATCTGCGGCGAGCGTGCGACCTCTGCAGCAGGCGCCACATGCAGAAACGCCGGACAAGGGCGCAAAGAGAGCCTTTGTTCCACCCATGACGCCTCAGCCGCTGCACATACAAGGTTCTGCTCAACACCGACACACTCACTGTTTATCAAATAACACTCGTAATGATCAGTATTCCCATTACTGACTGTGGCAGAAGCTGCCATAGTATGTTTGGATAAGATGAGGCGTTATAGTGTGAGCTCCCTTCATTGACTGCTTCACTGTAATGAAACCAACTGGTCACTAGGTGGTAACCACTTGAAGCTGTAGACAGTAATACTGTGGAGCTTCTGAACTCACTGATTCTTAAAATAATATTTGCATTTTGTTTGATTCATATATATTATTAAAATCTGCACTTCAAAAACACAAAATCTTGAAGTTTATAGTGCAAATATTTTAGTACACTTGAAATAAGACAAAACTAACTCATAAGTAACTTTTCAGCAAGATATATAATCATGTTTCAAGTATATAATTCCTTAATATTGATGAAAGAAAAAGTAGTTCCACTGGCAAAAAAAATCCACTTATAACATGGGAAAAATGTCTTGTTATAACTGATAAAATCAACTTTTTGATCAATATTACATAATTATTTACTTGAATAAATCTTCTACAACTTGCTGAAGAGTTACTTTGAAGTTTTTTTTTTTTGTTTTTTTTTCAAGTGTACTAAGCCAGAAACACTTGGTAAAAGTTTGTGTTTTGCTGTGCAAATAATGTGGCTGTAAGCAAACATCATCTTTGGTTTGCTTCCGTCTTAGGATCTTCTGGCTCTCAAGTTCTGCGCCCCGTGTCAGAAATCCGTATCCTTTCCTGTTTGTTTCATGTACATAAAGACTTTTGGAAATTACTTGTCCACCTCTGAGTTACGCTGGAAACAAGTGGAGTGATTTCCTGAAACGTGCAACGCAGCAGTGAAATTCAGATCCATCTTTAGCGAGTTCCCCTTCTTCAATTACGTCCAATCCAAAGCTCTGGATGATGTGAGTGTTAAAAGAAACCGTACAAACATATTGCTAAATAAGATAAATAACGTAATATTGTTATAATTTTTGCTGTGTTTGCAGGTTCTTTACACAAACAAGAACTTTGTAGCCTGCGCTCCCACTGGATCGGGGAAAACGGTTCTGTTTGAGCTTGCCATCATTCGCCTACTAATGGAGACTCAGGAACCATGGAGAGATGTCAAAGCTGTGTATAGTGAGACCAATATATAGGCCAATTTTCTCTATGGTTGGATCTGATTGGTTAAAAATATATATGTAGCACATCAAACACTGAAAGCCTGGAGTTTATTTTCCTATTCAGGAAATAGGTTAGGCCAACAAACTCCCACTATTTTTAGTCTATAAACGAACCAAGCAACAGCATGAACTTTGATAGGCTTTTTAAGTTTAGTGACAGTGAAGAAAAGTTAGTATGCTTTAAGATATGAATTAGAACAATCGCAATTCTTCATTTTCTGTTGTGCTTAGTTCTTAAAAAACAGAATTGTTCAAAATCAGAATCAGCAGGTCAGATGTTTAAAAAAAAAAAAGGCATCGGCCAAGAAATGCCTGATCGGTTCAGTTTTAGTACGCACACAACATCATTGTAAGATAAAGTAATTTTATTTATATAGCACATTTTCAGCAAGAAGGAAATTCAAAGTGCTTTACATGACTTAAAGGAAATACAAACAAAATGACAAACCTAAAGAAAGAGCAAAGGAAAAAAAAGAATAATAATGTTGATCCAAAGTATATAAACTAGATAGGAGTCTAAAAAGTAGTTGCTAAGGTAGTTTTCCTGGATTCCAAGTTTGTTCTAATTCCTGTTCTGGGTTTCTAAATAAGTATATTGCTAGATAAATATAAGCAAATATTGTCTGGACTTTCTAAGAATGCTCTAAATTTGTAAAAGTAATTAATACTCCACAGTTTCTAAGTAATAATAATATAATAAGAAGAAGAAAAGCCCAACCGTTTGCTAAAATAATGCATAAAAATAATATTTTCCTTTGGGATTTGTGTTAAAATGCAAAACACATATAGAAATAAGATGATAGATTTGTTTCTGGTGGGCAGATTTTGTGTTTGTTCTCCCCAGTGGCTCCCATCAAAGCGCTCTGCAGCCAATGTTATGACAGCTGGACCAAGAAGTTTGGTCCTCTGGGGCTGACCTGCAAGGAACTGACCGGTGACACAGAGATCGATGACTTGTTCGAGATTCATGACTCCCACATCATCCTGACCACGCCTGTGTGTGATGCTACTCAAAAGAGAGCACCAAAAGAAAAGCTCTGACATGTGAAACCATTGTTGTTTCCCTCAGTAGTTAAAGCATTGCTGTGTTTGGTTATTAGGAGAAGTGGGACAGCATGACAAGGAAATGGAAGGATAATTCTTTGCTGCAGCTTGTTAGACTCTTCCTTATTGACGAGGTCAGTGTGTAATGTCACTTATTTCACAATGTGCATCACTTGTAAAAATGAATTGTGCCTTTCTATCTGCCAGTTGATGAATGATCAATGTCACTATTATAAGACACTGCATCTCAATTTAGGAAAATTGGATTGGTTGCGTTGATAGGCAGCCTGTTTTTGTAGGCCTTTCCAGAAATGTTCATTTGGGTCGAATCTCCAACCGAGGCATAATAAAAAAATGGAAAGGATTTGAATACTTTCTGAAACCATTGTATGTTTCAGAAATCTTTAGCTACATCTATTATTAATAAAATATATGCAATTAAAAAAAAGATTTGGTCAACTTCCTGTTAAATCCCAGACAGGTTTATAGTTTTAACCAGCATCAAAAAAAGAGGTATTTCCAGGTTCATGTGGTGAAGGATGCAACCCGTGGTGCCACGTTGGAAGTGGTGGTGAGCAGAATGAAGGCAGTGAATTCATACAGGACATCTCAGAACCCAGAGGCAGGCGTCACAATGAGATTAGTGGCTGTGTCGGCCACAATCCCCAACATATGTGACGTAGGTGTCACGAAGAAACACGTTCAGTTAGAGATCTGTCTTGGCAGCGTTAGTAATCTGCGACTGACTTCAGAACTGCTTGGGTTATTAGATAGCTGACTGGCTTTCCAATGGGAGCGAGCCGGCCTCCTATCTGAGTATGGATGAGAGCCACCGTCCAGTAAAGCTTCGGAAGGTGGTTTTGGGATTCCCCTGCAGTGGGACACAAACAGAGTTCAAGTTTGATTTGTCGCTCAACTACAAGATGGCCAACATCATACAGACGTACTCTGACCAGAAGCCTACGCTAGTGGTAAGTTAGTTAATGCTTTTTGTGTTTTCATGTAATCCTTGAGTGGCAATGTAAAGGATAAGTTATTATTTATCAATCAAGTTTTACTAGTTAGCAGTATTCATACAGACAGGTGTAAGTAAAGCGGTTTGCAGAGGTTTAAAACAGAAGGGCAAATATAAAACCCACTGGTTTTATGAAAAATCACCAAACTAAACAGAACATAAAGAAAGAGGTAGAACAGCTGACTGTTGTGGATAAGCAACTGTGGAAACGCAACTTGTAGATTAGTGAGGAAACACTGGTTATATACCATGATATACTATTATATATATGTACATATATAAAAAAGATATATATTTAACAAAAAAATATCTTGTTATTTTTTTATGCAAAAAGTAGCAAAAAATTCAAAAGAAATTATTTAGAAATTGTTAGAATACAGAAGAGAAAAACAAAATTAAAATAAGTTATAATAAGCTACAAAAACAGCGTAAACTTTTGGGTCTTGTATTTGTCATGTTAGTTTTTAATTATTTTTTTTATTTCAGTTCTCATGTTTATACAGTCCTTGGAAAAATATGATTGATCTAGCCTTATTAACAATTGTGTAAATTAAAAAACACGCAGTCTGTGGTGCGGTGTCGTAGTTATTTACATGACTTTATAGAAGGTATCAATATTTTTTTAGCTTAAAGGATTACTTTTCCCCTTTTTCTATTTATTGTTTCTTTCATTTTGCATCTCTTGCTTTTTGTAGTTTTGCTCAACAAGGAAAGGAGCTCAGCAGTCGGCTACAGTTCTGGCCAAGGATGCCCGATTCATAATGAGCTTTGATCACAAGCAAAGGTGCACCATGCTGATGTCTCTATGTGCGAATCATTTAATAACAATATGTTGTAGATTTCTCTAGAGTATTACAGGTTACTCTGCTGTGCTTATGAGATCTTATTGACTTTGCAGGTTGATGAAATATGCAAACTCTATTCTGGATTCAAAACTGAGAGGTAATGCACCTGTTAAACCAAACATTTGGAAAACTATTATATGCCAATGCATAAAAGTAGTAATAATGCAGTGTAGTTGTATTGCTTAATGGCCTATTTAATTAGCGCAGTGAAGTTCTCTAAAACTGTGTTGCTTAATAACTATCAACTGTTTAGTTAAATGACCTATTTTTTTTAATAACTCAGAAGTGAGACACAAATCTGTTAAGATCTGGATCATCTGACGGAACCCATATGTGTTTACATAAAACATTTTGTGTTCATCTTTTGGTCCAGATCTGATGATGTTAGGAGTTGGTTTCCACCATGCAGGCGTTGACTTGTCTGACAGGAAGCTGGTAGAAGAGGCCTTCACCCTGGGAGACCTGCCTGTCCTATGTAAGAGCAAATGCAAGGTCTATGGAAAAGCATTTTATTATTATCATGACTCAGAAAAATAGTCACAGTGTCTGTTTTGGAAGATAACTATGCCAGGAAATGACCCAATTTTTTTTTAAATAATATATTAATGGTTAAGATAGTTGCATCAAACCACACAATTTTTTTTCATAGGAGTTTAATGTACTTCTCCTCCATCATTCTACAAAATGATGAGAAGCCTACAGTATGTGGGTACATTTTACAGGTATGTTTAAAATTGTTCAACCCCCACGGCTAAATTTGTATTTTAGTTGCATCTGACGCCTTAAAATTGACTTCTGTCTCTTTAAGAAGCTCCTACTCTTTCCGACGCTCTGCCATCCGCATGTCATCACAATAATGCTTCTCCATGATGGTGTTTGCAACAATTTTAGAAATATTGGGCTGAGAAGTAGTTCCTATAATGCGCTCAGCAGATGCACAGTTCTACTCAGCGTTTGCTAATTGCTGCTGCCACTAGTCTGGAGGAGCTGAGTGGAGGAGTCCGGAGGGAGGGCTGCTCTGTGGGGCGAGAGCTCAGTTGGGGACTAAAGCTTCAAGGTGGAGCTTTGGGTAAATATGCAGTGCTTTGTAGGAGCAGGCGTCCCCGAATGGTTGTCACGGGGATTAAAGAATTTCTCAAATCAAAGTAACACTCCCGGTATGTCTTTGATGAGTAATAATGTAAAGCTCAAAAACAATCTTTTGCAAAGTACCCCCCCTTTAAAACCAACAGACCTGATGTAACTAATCAAAGCATTGAGAGATCAGGTGTGGTCCCAGGCTTATGAAGAATATTATTTAGGGGTTTGAATAATTTTGAGATTACAGTAGTTACAAGATTTACTGTTGAATTTGGATCAAATCCATGTTTAAATAGTTTATTTTAATAGTGTAAATAGTTTTACTTACCTGCTTAAGCTGTTATTATGTAATTTGTTTATTGCAAACACATGGACCATAAACCTAATTGGCAGAGAAGGCTGAATAATTTAAGGTGCCCTGCTGTTTGTGACGACCCAGTTACAACCCGGACTCTGGCTATGGGGGTGAACCTTCCAGCTCACCTGGTGGTCATCAAGTCAACGATGCAGTACGTTGTCGGCTCCTGTGAAGAGTACAGCGAGGCTGACATCCTGCAGATGATTGGCCGGGCGGGGCGGCCTCAGGTAGCAACACAGTTAAAACTTGAGGGACACTTTCTGTTTTTTTGTTCTCACTTCAATGTTTATTGTTTTTTTTCTAATATAATGACATTTTACACCTTCTTTCTCACTGCATTTCAACCCCTCAGTTTGATACATCAGCTACTGCAGTGATCATGACCAAGGTTAACACCAGAGAGAAGTACATGAAACTTATGAATGGGATAGAGATCATTGAGAGCAGGTAGGACAAAGAGATGCTTGTTTTTACTCCCCGCCTCTCTTTTTTTTCTGTCTTTTTTTTCTGTCCTTTTTTCCCTGCAGAAGCATACCCACAATACAGATATTATTATAATACATTGTGCTTCTGTAGCTTACACAGTCACCTGGTGGAGCACCTGAATGCTGAGATTGTTCTCCAGACCATCAGTGATGTCAACATGGCTCTAGACTGGATACGCTCCACCTTCCTGTACATCAGAGCCCTTAAGAACCCGTCACACTACGGTCAGCCCCATAAATTCAAATCAAGTGTTTATCTTCCTCAGTGCCTTGCATACACATCCTTTTTCTCATATTAAAACTAGGGATGCACCAATCCACTCTTTTCACTTCCGATACAGATACAGATATCTGAGGTTTAGCATAAATATAATAAAGTATGGCGTTTACTCCTTTATGTTCTCACTTTCTACTCAGGTTTCTCAACCAACTTAGACAGATATGGTATTGAAGCAAAGCTGCAAGGTGAGCGCTGACTGATCAATTACCTGCAAATACATTAAAACTGATCAAAATAGTACCAGATATTAGCAAAGTGCTAACAGTATTCTTCTAGTCAAAGGTAAAGGTTGAGGTAACACTTTATTTGAAGGGTGTGCATAAGACTGATATGACAAAACACCTTTAATGAACATGAAGGAGTCTTCATGAATGTTCATGACTTTTGTCATTAAGTGTCATTTGGTAAATAATGTTACTTTTAATTTGCATTAAAAATAACACTTTTAATGCAAAGTGTCACTGCAAAACTGGGACCAGATTAACACTTTTAATTTGCTTTAAAAGTGTCACTTTTCATGTAAAGTTGAGACTATTAATGCAAAATTTTGCATTGAAAATGTCAGTATTTACCAAGTGACACTTAATGACAACTATCATAAACATTCATGAAGACCTCTTCATGTTCATTATACGTAGGTGTTTTTGTCATACTTATGACAGTGTCATGACATTCTTATGCACACCCCTTCAAATACAGGGTTACCAGTTGGATTATCCTGTCTTTTTCAGAACTATGTCTGAAGACCCTCAACTCTCTGTCGGCCATTGATTTGATCACTATGGATGAGGATATCAACATCAAACCCACAGGTGGAGAAACATAGCATGGTAACTTAGTGCTTTGAAAGGAGTTTTTATGTTTTTATCTGAAGACGCTTCTTGTATTTTAACAGAAGCTGGCAGGTTGATGGCGAGATACTGTGTAGCCTTTGAAACAATGCAGCTGTTCAGCAGAGTAACCGGCACTGAAACACTGCCTGACCTGGTAGGCTCTCTGTGCTACAGGAAAAAATCCCCATTCTGTGTGCTTTGGCTT
Source organism: Brachyrhaphis terrabensis (assembly GCA_903067065.1). Lineage (NCBI taxonomy): Eukaryota > Metazoa > Chordata > Actinopteri > Cyprinodontiformes > Poeciliidae > Brachyrhaphis > Brachyrhaphis terrabensis. The sequence continues at coordinate 27,822 of CAEGAG010302498.1, read as the reverse complement.
AAAACAGGACTTTTGTCGGTGCAAATATTTTGAGAGACCACTTTTACTAAAGGGTGGCAATGCAAAAATGGATCCAGTTTAAAGGTCTTGAGCATTTTGTACGCAGGTTGACCTGGTGTCAAAGAGCAAGGAGTTCAGGGACGTCCAGTTGAGAGTAAACGAGAAGAAACCCCTGAACACCCTGAACAGAGACAAGAACAGGGCCACCATCAGGTCAGACGCCTTTGAAGGATTATAAAGTATTGCATCAAAACATGTTCTTGATGAATGTCTCACCAGTTATAGCAATAGCAGCGTTAGATTGTTGGATGTATTCTTTTAGATTTCCACTTGAGGGAAAGATCAAAACCAGCGAGATGAAAGTGAACTGGTCAGTGTGTTTTGGTAGAATTACACATAAAAGTGTTCGTCTCAAGAACATTGATGGTTCTGATTCATGTTTTCTTGTAGCTTAATTCAGGCTCAGTTGAGCTCTATCTCAATTCAAGATTTTGGTCTTGTACAAGAGACTGCAAAGATCTTCAGAATCGGGATGCGCATCAGCAAATGTGAGTTGCATATAAAAATGGCAAGAAGTGAACAGCTTTTTTTTCTTTTTCATTTTCATTGCAGAGGCCTCTTTTTCTGACTTATCTTGTGTTTTCTTCTCAACAGGCCTGTCAGAGTTTCTTACTCAGCAATCTAGGACTGGGTTTTGTGCTGCGCTTAACTCCCTGATCTTAGCTAAGTGCTTTAGAGCTAAGCTGTGGGAAAACTCACCTTTTGTTTCCAAACAGATGGAGAAGATAGGTCAGCATATCGCCACACTATGCATCATAAAATGGCTAAATTCAGGACTACATTACTAAAATATATTATAAGACTTCCCATACAAGACCTTTTTATGCCTAAATTTCTACGTTATTAACTTAAACTTGATGTTTGTCTGTGTCACTCCGTGCTTCAGGCTTGACTCTGTCCACTGCCATGGTGAATGCTGGCCTCACCAGTTTCAGCAAAATAGAGGAAACTAACCCGAGAGAACTGGAGCTGGTCAGCCACTCTAACGTTTTTACTGGAAACCTCTGACAACCATACACTGTTGTGTGTTTCACTGCACTATGATATACAGACCCATTCAATAAATTTGAATATTATTGAAAAGTTAATTTATTTCAGGAACTTAAATAACTAAGTGAAACACATTATATAGATTAATTGCAGCCTTTCTTCTGTTAGTTATGATGATTTTACCACAGGCAGCTAATACAAACAGGGCATTTAAAATTAGACATCAGAGCAATAAAAAACACAAAAATAAATTTTTAATAAAATAATGTGAGCTTAATGAAAAGTATATTTAGTAGCTACTTTTAGGATGTTATTTTTTGGCCTTCGTCTGAATGCACTTTCACATTTTTAGTATTAGATTATGACTGCTAGTTTAGTGACTGCTTATAATTGAAGTTCTTTTCATTTGAAACTTTTTTGGATTTTAACATTTTGTCTCATTTTCTGCTAATAACAATTTTTTGTCCCAATGCAGATTCTTAACAGACATCCGCCATTTGGAAGCCAAATCAGAGAATCTGTCGTTCATCTTCCAAAGTACGACATTCACCTGGAACAGGTGAGCCTCACAGCAACAAGAATCAGAAAAGCATCTTTGTATTCATTTGAATCATTTTATGTTTTTTAAAGGATACATTTCCTGTCCAGAATTTCTTTTCTGTTTCATTAACAAACATTTTATTAAAATTCTCTTAGTTCACTTTAGCAAAGACAAAGAAAGCTGTAGAATTACATCAACTCCAAGTTTAGTATCCAACATGACTGCCGCTGCACATATAGAATGTAGTGATAGTTGTTGTAAAGTGTAAATGTGAATTTTTTAGATTTATGACTTAATAAACCAGTGGCATACATTCTTATAAACAAGTTTTAAAAGAGTAGAATAGAATAGAATAGAATAGAATAAGCCTTATTGGTTCTCAGCAGCAAAGTGAGCAAGCAAATTGTAGCATATAGATTGACACAAAAAAAGCATTAATAACAGCAGTAAGAGTAACATACTGTACAGTAACTGCAAACTTAAGATATAAAAATACAGTTCAGTTATTAATAATTGCATATTTGTTCCAAAGAAATTGAGTGGGAGTAGGATCATTAAAAAAATGTATAAAAGGTTCCCTTTTTCCATCAAAAACAGTAGGCTATTTAAAAGAATTGAGAAAAGAGTTTGGACATGTGGTATGTTATTATCAGCCTGTGTTTGAGTAGCAGTTAGCACCAACATAAATAGGAATTCTTACTGGTTTTTGACTTGCAGCTAGAACACGCTGAATTCAATCGCAGTTCCAAGCTCTGACCTGCTGGCGAATCAAATGCAGCAATAAAACATGTCTGACTTTTTGTTACTGAGAAGCTTTTTGTTGTTGTTTTGAGCTATAGTTTTTAGTTTGGTGTAAATATGACTTCTAGGCGAGGATAACCAAAACTGAGTAAATAGAGAACTTTCTGTTAACCTCTGTTCTCTCCTTTTTTACTGAACTATTCCATTTTGATTACTTCAGAATAGATTTCCATCCCACACTGGTGATTTCAACCTCTGTTATCGCTGCTCTTCTGTCTTGAAGCTTCTTGGGTTTTTTTGTAGCTGCCCAGGTACAGCAGTGCCACAGCTGAGATTGTGGTAAAGGTGACCCTACAAAACCAAACCCAGCTGCTGTCCAGGAGAACAGCTCCAGACCATCACTACGTCTCTCTGATCATTGGCAACTCTGAAAACCATGTAGTCATTCTTCACAAACTCAAGTGAGAAACGTTCCCCTTGGTTAATGTTGCTGTACTAAAACACAACTGGAGTTTAAGCTGGTCTAAGAAGGGCGTTTCATCTCTGTTTCTTCAGGGACTCGTTGCTGCTGAAGTCTGGTAGCTGGACCAAAAAGATAGATGTGCCTAAGGCTTCCAAAGGAAATGAGATCAGTGTCAACCTCCTCAGCTCAGAATATGGTAAACTACGGAAATATCTTTAGATACATTTCTGCTCAGAAATATATTAACAAACATTTCAAAAGTTTTTTTCTCTCACATGTTAGAGATGAACAGGGAATATACTTTGTTCACAGTTCATTCATGTCAATCTGTAATTTGAAAACATTTATTTTGTAGGTGAAAAATCATTGTTGGGAAATTATTACAGTTACAGTTTTTGGTTTTTTGGTAAATGTAGATGTTCATAAAAACAGTAGAATTTACAGAGCTTGTTAAACTTGACTTTGTCGTTCTTTGCAGTGGGTCTGGACATCCAGCTGAGGTTTCCTGTGTACTACTCTGCTGCAGCTCAAAATCTTTGTGAAATTCCACAAAGCAAAACCGATAATCTTGTTGGACAGAGAGCTCAACGCTCACACTGCGCTGAGACTCAAAAAACCTCACCTGCAAAGAAGCAAGGCAATATAAAGTAGTTTAATAACGATGGTTTTGGTTGATGCCACAAGGTAAAATAGTTTTTGTTCCTTACATCAATGCAGAGAGCTGATTTTTTTTCCCTGTGTGTGTGTGTGTGTGTGTGATCAGACTCAGCCAGTAAAAGACAGTGCAATCATTTCTGCAAAAATAAGAACCTCTGTGCTCATGACTGCTGTGAGTAAAACATATAACTTTTTCTGGTTTATGCATCAGCCTGTGTAATTTACATGTTTCCTTTTGTCAGTTTTGTGTTGACCCCTCTGTATTTCCTCCTTAGGTAAAGTAGGTGTTGCTGTGGGACAGAAAAGGTCAGCCAACCATGAATCCAGCTTCTCCTCTTACTTGGAGGACCTGAGGAACAGGTGTGATGTACTTGCACAGACCCCTGTCAAACGCCTTAAGGTAGACAAGAACATTTGTGCACTGTCTCTCTGCTTAAATGTTAGTCTATATAATAAGCATAGCTTTATAACTTGTACTGGCCTTTGTTGTAGTTTTTCTGAAACAAACTACTCTTGTACTTTAAGTCCAGACAGATTACAAGGTTATGCTTTTCTGTTTTTAGGCCTGGATGACTTATGACTCATCCAGGCCTAAAAATACAAAACTCTAGTGATCAACTGTTATATCAGCACAGAACGGAAAACATAGGAAAGAACATAGAAAGGCATACAGAGTTGTCTTCTTCATTCAAGATATAAATGTAAAACTCAATGCAGTTATCAATTAATCTACTGACAAAAAAAAAAAAGAAATTGGCACCTTCTGCAGATTTTTCATTGATTCTATTCATTTTTGTTCTAATAAGAACAATCCTTAAATAAAACATCTGCATTTCTAAGTTCATTCTATCAAAGTCCTTGTATGTGTGTTGGTGCAAACACTTTTATATATAAAATAGTAAGTTTAATATTGCCACATATGCGCTTCATGTTGTGGATGTTTCATGTTTTGTGATCATCAGATAAAAATGAGTGAAGAGCCTCTGTCTGTCAACATGAAGAGGTTTGTTTACAAACCCAGAGAAACGCTTCCCTCTGGCTCCTGGTATTTACATTTCATTCATTCATTCATTACAAATACAATCCATCAGAGTTGGGTAATTTTGTTTAGCTAGTTTTTGTAGCTAAAATGCTAGCTTGTAACATCTTGGAAAACCTTTAGACAAGAGACCAAACAATAAAAATAAAAATTGGTACACCCAATATATTCCATTTTTGATTTACATGTAAAAAGTTTAATATTTCAAACAAGAAATGAGGTTGTTGACAATATTTTTCAGCTTTCTAGTAAAAGGTTTGGTGTCCCAACATTTTTTGTCTGCTTTGACTGAAACTTATGTTTCCACACTGTGCAGCTCTAGCAGATCTGCATTTCTTGCTTTGTTTTTGAAAATCTGATTTTCTCATTTCATTTTTCACAACACTAAGACATGATCCCTAGCTTATTCCGGTATCTATTTGATGAAAAGTTGTGGCTAGATAAATGCTAAAACAAGCATCGTGTGAGTAAACTTTGTTATTTCAAACTTTTGTTCTGTGTGTTTATGTGCAGGCATGCAGGAAATGGGTATAAAAGTGCGGACATGGAGCTGACAGCTGAACACTACGCTGAGCTGCCTGATGTAGTTTGTCTGGAGGATTTTGACAGAGGTAAACAAGCTGCAGCATTAAGAGTATTTTAAACTTCACAAACCTTGTAACACAGAACTTGAGAGATGCATCAGTCTGCAGATGATCATCTACTGTGTCCAGTTTTCATCTTTGGCCATTCTTGTTAACACAAATAATAATAACCATTGATGAAAACTTTCAACGTTTGAAACTCAAAAATGCTTTAGAGGTTTTAGGCGGAAATTTACTCCTCCTTTTATTTTCGGACCACAATGGCCCACCATCGTACTAAACGGATTTCGACAGTGTACATCTATCTTTTCTGTTCTACTGTCGCATTGTTTCTTTTTCAGATTTCCATTTCCATGCAGAAGACGGTCCTGAGGGAATGGCAGAGACTTCCCAAGCTTCTCCTGCAGCACCAGCTTATCATCAAAGTACAGCGATCCATGTTCTGCTTAACTATTTAATTTTGTTTATTAATATGGCACATTCTGTGGTATCATGTATGTTAAGTGCCATACATTTGTTCTCTTTATATTAATAAAAAAATAACTCGCTTGTGATGTAGCAAGTTGAAATCTCACGCTGCACTTTTCTAGAACTCTACAAATATATTTTATTTTACTTCCTGTCTGTTTTCTATATAATTTTTCTGTACAGATTCCTCAAAGTGGATGACCCTGAAATCCGACTCGGGCTCCAGACCGCCTCCGAACCAGATCAGCACAGTCAGCTCAGTTTCATCAGGCTGGTCCACTGCGGTGCCAGAACAAAAAAAACCCTACAAAAGTCCTTCATCTCTCCAAATACCAAGTGTCACCTTTGACCTGGGAAATGAATGGGATGACTGGAGAGATTTTGATGATGAAAACTTGCTGAATGCCAGCGAAACATCACCACCCCCATGTACAAGCAGCTTTCAGCCTCAGGTGCAGCAGCATGTTCAAAACAAGATATCAGGTAGTTACATTTTAAGTCAAATTTAATTGAAAAAATATATTTTATGTTATTTTATAAAGGCTTTTGTGTATTTTATGACCAATAAGACTTTTGGAATATCTCTCCATTAGAGACGCACCAATAAATCTTCGCCAATTTTCTGAATTGTGGGAGATTGGAGATGGGCGCACACTTGCATGATTAACACTAGTCACTCCCTTTCACCAACTTTGCGACTTTGTCTCTATATGTAGCAACTCTTCAGAAAATAAAAAATCAATATAGACCAAAATTGTTATGATAAATCAGGCTTTTAAAAGATCGATGATAGGCCAGAAAACTGTAATCTGTACAACCCTGCTTTCCATAATTGTAATGACTATAAGTTTACTTATTGTGCATTTTTTGACAGCACCAGTGCTGATCAGCAGCTCACAAGCAGAGCCCTGTATGACCACTTTCACTACTTCACTGAGGTTAGACTCCAAAAAAGATTCAATGTTATACAACGTATATTGCATTGTATAAGTTGTATAACATCTTTCAATTTCATGCTGGTTTTAGGTCGATTTCACATCCAAATCCTGAAGTCAGGAAAGTTGGACCCTCTTCTATCAGTCAGTCATTCACATCACAGAAGAGGATTGCACTGGACTGGGATAAACAGGTGTGAGCATATGAAGCTCATTTTCCTTCCATTCTTTTTCTTTGCTAATTAAAATTGTCTGACTTGCTAGTTGAATGTAATCCAAAGTGCTGATGTTGCTTCTTATCGTTGGTGTGTTGTTCTTGGTTGTGGGAGTTGTAGTTATTGTGCTCTTGTCTTTCACTTTGTGTAGAGACCAAATGTTTTCAGTGATGTTTTCAACGTAAAAACACCTGAAAAACTCCCAGCACACACTCTGGGTGGACAAGTTAGCAGAAGGTTGAATTTCTTCTCTACAGTGAATGCAACATCCAATGCCAACCTGCCTCTTCATAAAAGGTAATCTAATCTCACTGTTTGTCTAGGGATGTCCCAATCAGGATCTGTCGTCCCAAGCCTTAGTTTTTTAAGATGGGTTATCATCAGCATTCATTAAAACTGTGTAAATTTACAGTGCAGTAAAATCAACTTGATTCATTTTATCCATATTACATGGTCGATATATATATTGTGACTGTATACCACCTAAAAGACCAACAAAGTACCAGATACTACAGTCTGTTTTGTCACTTTTTCTTGACAGCACCAGATTTAAAGTATCAAAACTGTTTAGAGATGAACCTAAATAATAACTTTAATGTGACCTAAAATATCCCAATTTCTTTACAAAACTGAAAGCATATCTTTATTATTTGTTTCTAAACATAAACAGTGTTAGTATCAAATAAATAACCCGTGAAAATCAATATAAAAAGCAGTTTTACAATTATAGCCAGACTTTGAAAAAGCCACTCCAAAGCATTCATTTTGGTTCTTCTGGGATAGCCAGAAGTGGACTTGATGGCGTGTTTACAACACTGTCCCGCTGCATGATGCAAGTTTGCCATAGTTTACACTCACAAACCAATGGCCGGACATTTTCCTTCAGGATTTTCTGGCAAAGAGTAAAATTCATGTTTTATTTAGTTATGGAAATCCCTCAATGTGCAGAAATGTTCAATAAACTGTTCCTGCTGTCAGGGTTTTTCTATGTGAAGTAGATTATTGAAGTGCTGTGCTCCTGCTAGTCTACTTTGTATGTTGCTAGCACTCCATAAATGAGCTCTTAACATCTTCAGTGTGGTTCCAGTTAAGTTTGTGCAAAACTTGAAGTTGTTCATAAACATCCTTTGCATTGTATAAGTTGTATAACATTGCTGAAGCATGTTAACTGAAGCATGTCTTTATTATTTGTTTCTAAACATAAACAGTGAGTTATTGATTAAGCTGCTCTTGATTAGCTGGGGATGTATTAGCAAAGCTTACAGAGCAGATCACATGATACACAAAGATCAGGCCCTGCAGCAGATAATACAGTCGCTGTCATTACAGGGAGTCACTGTTTAGTAAAAACTAAATAATCTGTATAGTAAAACTAAGCTATGTTGGAAATAGTTGGAAATAAAATATATACCTAGTTGGAAATAAAATATATACCTAGTTTCTTTTTAAAAATAAGTTGTGTAAAGCTCAGCCAGATGAGTTGATTGGACTGTAGTACACCAACAACAAGTATCCAGAATTACATTTTAATGAGGGCTTGTTTTAAAATGCTATGACTGGGACTTCTCTACTTTTATTAAGATGATTTTATTTTTGCCTGATTAATGTATAATTGCATTTTACTCTATTTCTTCTTGTTCATTACTCACAGCACAGAGGAGGAAGCTTTCCTTGGCATATTTGATGGTATATTCTAGAAAATACTCTCCTCTAAGAGATCCGTTACAGTTCAGTGTTCAATGCTAAACTTTTATTCTTTCACAAACCTCTCAGAGCTGTATTGGTATATTTAGTTATTTTGTATGTGTTTATATTAAACAAGTTGTTCCTGTTCTATTTGTTATAATGAATGTATTTATGCTTGTTATTAAATAAAGTCTATGTTAACTTGTTTATTTCTTGAATCGTGGTTAAATAAGAATGAAATTAATAGTTACAAAGAGTGAGTTTTTTATTTTGCTAAAAAAGGTTCAAATTATTTTTCCATTTGTTTAGACAAGTTAAAGTCATATAGCAGTAATGGTAACAAGCAAATTTTTCAATTTTTTTCAATTATTTTATTTTGTAAACAAGTTTTACATAGCCAAACAGTAACAAGAATTAATAAAACATTCATTAACCAGAATAGAATTTTGGAAAATACAAATGTTTGCTTAAATAAAAAGTAAAGGTCTATCTCATAATTTGTGATACATAAAAGTTTTACTTTTGCTTTGTTACAGTAAAGATAAGACAACCAACTTTGATTATTCAGGCCCTGAGGAAGAAATTAAAAAATTTCTACAAAGTTTTATATGGTCTGTGCTTATTTTTCTTGAGTGGTTTAAAATTATAAAAGTTTTAAAATAAATGAGAAAAACATATATGAGAAAAACATGTATGTATGTTTAAATTGTATTCAATAAAAATTGGATTTGGCCATAATAATTAAAAGGTTATACATTGCTCATTACTGGTAAAATGGGTGCTGTTAAGTTAGTTCAGTAGTTAGTATTTTTGTGTAATTGGGAGGTTATTTCCGTTTGTGAGTCAGAACACATAGAAACTGTGTTCAATGTACATGTTGGATCAGATGAGAATTAAGATTTTTATCAAAGACAGAAACACCCTGTAGCCTCCATGCAAATACACTAAATATATTTTGACAGTGATTTCAGTCTGTCATTGACGCTTCTATTATTTATTCTTCGCGCAGACCACGTGATATGCGCTGACTTATCGCGAGATGTCCCACGTCACTTTTAGCGCGTAGTTTGTTGTCGGCGGAAGAGGCTCTGTAAAAGTTAGAATAAAGTGTTTAAGTCGACTTTAGCACAAAGAAACTTTCGAAATTAACATTAAACTGAGGAAGGAATACGTAAAGAGGATACGGCGGATTAATGAAACCCTTATTTTCAGTTCTGTGACTTTCAATAACCAAGTGAAGCGGTAAGTTTCTCTGTGTTTTGCTGTAGACGCTGCGGCTAGCTTGTTCTGTAGTGGTAATGTCAAACTTTTGAGATATATGTTGTACTTTTCTTAGGCATATGTAACTTTTAACTAGATCATTTGTCTAGTGACTGCAGGTCCTTGTTCGGTGGTTTTTAATTTATTTGACAATATTAAAATGGAAGGAATGGTAACTGTTTGGAACCTGAATGTTTTCAGTAAGTTTGTCTGCGTGTCTGGTTTTCAGATGGAGCTTTCTCCTGTCTGCTCTGAGGACATCAGCTCACATAGAGGCATTTTGAAATCAGACACAGATCACAGGAAAAGAAGAATCTTAAGTGAGTCAGGAGTTTTATGACAGCCGTTCTGTAGAATACACAAATTGCACTAGATCAAAAAGAAACTTGTTTTTATTTGCAGCGTGTAATTCACACGTGTAATCTTTCAATACAAGTGTAAATTCTGAATTTAACTAGATCTATATTAATTTTGTGCTTGGGTATAGTGGCTTCTAAAAGTATTCATACTCCACTTTTTTCAGTTTTATTTTGCCAACTGGTTTTTTTTTTTTACTTTAACTGTCTGGGAAATCAGCTTTTTATCCTACAGTGACAAAGTGTGAAAATAGTGTTTTATTGAACTTTGAATTAAAAACACAAAGAAGAATTAATAAATTTTCTTGTATAACTAGATTTTTTTTGGAATAACATTTGGAATATTTCTCCGCTGCACCTCACTTTCCTTGGTATGCAAATGTAGATCCCAGTCAGATTTTGATCTACGTTTTGTAAATTAACCTGATCTGAAGAGGTCAAACAGAGCTACTTGGTACATATTTATATTGAAGGTTCATAAAAACATCAATATTCATAATTTTCAAATAGATGACAGTCATGTTGTTTGCACATACTAAATAAACAAATAATTTTACAACAGAAATTACTTTTTGTAACTTTTTTCCCACTCAGTTTTTCTCCAGATTCCTAGTCGGCTGAGGTCCAAAAGACCTCAGCCTCTGAAGTATTCGTTTTTTCTTTTTGATAAACTTGATTTTCCCATTTTTGTATGGAGTACTGAGAAAAAACACTTAATTAAATTGTAGCATCACACTGCATCTGAACAACTTTCTGAACACAACATTATCTGAATGTTTAGTTTCACTCCATTATATCCACCATTCATCTGTTTTTCTTTTGTGTTCAGAGGATGTGGAGCTGGAGATTGAGTCTCTGTACAAAGCTGTCCCTCAGCTCTCCAAAGTGTTCCGCATCACAGACAAAATTGGAGAAGGTACATAGTTAACTTTTTTTTTATTGGCTTAAATGCTATTTGCAAAAAAAAAATAACATCAACTTTATTTTAAGTAAAATTTATCCATATTGTTAAATCTAAGCAAAAAAGTCTTCAGAAAGATTCATGTATCTGCCTTTAGGCACCTTCAGCTCAGTGTACTTGGGTGAGGCCCAGATGCGTGATGGGAGGAGAGAGATGTTTGCACTGAAGCATCTCATCCCGACCAGCCATCCGACTCGCATCGCTGCTGAACTTCAGTGCCTGACTTTGGCAGGGTGGGTCCAGCACTGTTTAGTTCCCTAAAATGTTTTGTTGTTGTTGTTGTTTTATAATGTTAATGAATATAGTGCATTGTAGATATTTGAACTCTTTTACAACTTGAAAACTACTGCTGGTAAATTTGTGAGGGAGGGGGTTGTTTTGTTTTGTTCTTTTTTTTTGTGACAAAAATATTTCCTTTCATTCTTGATAAATTTCCCCTACTACTGCAGCGGCAGGGAGAATGTGATGGGAGTGACGTACTGCTTCAGGAAGGAGGATCACGTTATAATCGTAATGCCATACATGGAGCATCAACCTATTGTGGTTTGTACATGTTTGCAAAGTAAACTGGCAAAATGTATTTTTCATCTATATGCTTTCACCCTACTGTAAATCCAAAATTTATGCAAATTCATAAAAAGTTTCAAATTTAATATTCTTAATTTTAGGCCTTAAGTATACCCAGATTTTTCATACTAGATATTATTTCCTTTTCTTAAGTTGGATTCATCATTTATCACAGAAAATATGGGTGATTTTAGAACCTGAAAATTATTTTCAATAATTCTTATAAAGTGTACTGTATACTAGAGATGCACTGATATGATATTAATATATGCATTATTTCCAGTATTTTAAAAAATTCTAGCTTGGGTATCAACCACCATGGTCTGAGCCATAAGGGCAGACCTAGTTAGTCTAAATCTGTGTTTTGTGCTCTGAGTGACGTCATACTTTATTAGAATTCCTAATAGCACTTTCTGAACCATTTGGAACATTTTAAGTTTATTCAGCACTGTTTATCTGTATCGTATCTGTATTGGCCAATACTAAGCCTCAGATATTGGAATGAAAAGGGAAAAAGGTGGATCAGTGCATCTTTACTTGTATACTCAGGGACAGTCCTGAAACCAGGTAGCTGAATTATAAAACCACTTAAGTCACATGCCAGACCTTAAAAACTCACTTTAAAGTTGACAAAGTTCTACTGAACTTGCTTAAGTTCTGAAGTGAGTAAAATATGTTCAAGTAAATTCTAAGATTTCTTTTTAAAAAATTTTAAGTTTGTCTTATTTAAATTATAACTGATTTAGAAAAAAGAAGTCTTGAATGTAACTTACTCCATTGTTGCGTCTGTCAGCTCTTGTTGTATCTGAACTGTAACATGTTCTTCAGGACATCATCGGGTCACTGAGCTACAAAGAGGTCCGTCTGTACATCTACCACCTGCTGAAAGCCCTGAGACACATCCATCAGTTTGGGATCATCCATCGGGACATCAAGCCAAACAATTTCCTCTACAACAGGAAGCACAGAATGTAAGTGTTTTGTGAACATAGTTCTGCTATGGAGGGTTTTTTTGATAGAAGATGATAATTTTTTATATCTCCAAACCCAGATTTTAGTGTAGCGGGTAACATTTCCGAGGTAGATTCTCATTATTCTGCGTGTGCAAATGTAGGTATGCGCTTGTGGACTTCGGCTTGGCCCAGGGAACCGCTGACTCCCAGATTGAGCTGCTGAAGGTGATGAGACAGAAGCCGTCACAGAAAGGTGGAGGGCCGCCAGGGAAACAGGAAGCAGCACAAAGAAGCAGAGCACTTCCTAAACCCCCTGTTAAGAATACCGGCATCTCTCCAACTTCACTGGCTCTACCTCCACACCAATCAGTACCTTCTACTTCCTCCTCTTCCTCCTCCGCTCCCTGCATCACCACACCCCCCCCAGCACCTGGGAAAGCACTGGTTAGAAAAGCACGGGCCACCTCCACCTCCTACTCTCGAACAAAACTCACAAAGGTGTCTACACTGAGATGTCTTACTGTCATTCCAGTTGTTGTGTTGTAAAATATGCACAATTTAAAAGGGTTGTATTTCCTGTGTCTGTGTTTTCTTCTTCCTGCACTACATTTTTGGCTTTTGCATGTTTTGCTGTAGGATCTGGCAGGACTGCGCAGAGTTCCTCGACTGGTGTTTGGGGAGAGAAATCTGAACAGCTGCACACCAGCGCCCCCTACCTCTAAGCATGCACCACTTAAGACTGAAGTAAGAAATCCAAGGAGGGAGAGTTTTCTGTAGGGCTGCAACGATTAATCATAAAGTTAGAAATTCATGTTTATTTCTGTTGAATATTTCAAAGTTTCCATCATTTTACTAATGAGTTTCTTGCTGTCCCAACACAAGTCGCTAAAAGCCAAGAAAATAGAGGATGCACCCAGCTACAAACACGCTTCAGCCAACCGGGGCCTGGTGTCTGTCAGGACGTCCAGCAGCAGCCAGAAACCACAGCGGGCCCCTCAGCAGGGCCTCACATGTAACTGCTACCGCACTGATCGCGTCTGCAACGTCTGCCTGGCCAGGTAAACAGTGGAAATTATTACAACTGGCATTGTAGGGTTAATCTCAGCTGTGTAAGGAACAATTCCATTAAATTACACATAAAGGCACTTTTGTTCACTATTTAGTGTGTAATGTTTTGTGTGTGTGTGTGTGTTAAGAAAGCAGCAGGTTGCACCCAGAGCGGGGACTCCCGGTTTTAGAGCACCAGAAGTCCTGACCAAATGTCCCAACCAAGGCACAGGTTGGTGTTTGATCCAGTTATTCACAAGTTTGCCATAATGCAGTGCCTTGTAATTGTTTCACATCAAACACAAAGTTTAACATAATTCATTTGAATTTCACTGTAAGATACACAAAGTAGTGTATAGTTACAAAATGATAGGACAGTGATGTATGGTTTTCCACATTTTTAACAAGCAAAAACCTCAAATTGCTTGTACATTTGTACTCCAGCTCTCTGTACTTTACTCCTAAATTACAGACCCATTCAATAAATTAGAATATTATTGAAAAGCCCAATTATTTTAACAGTTTCATCACTAAGTGAAACACTTTCTATATAATTATTACACACACACAATGATATTTGAAAGCTTTTATTTCTGGTAATTTTCTCCTTATAGTTAATGAAAAGATGACATTTAAGTTTAGAATGTTACATCAGACCAACAGAAAAAAAAACATTAAATGGAAAATGAGGGTTTAATGAGAAGTATGTTTAATACCTGCGAAAAAGTTATTTTCAAAATGTTCTTTTAATCTGACATTGTGTATTCTAATTGACTGAATATGACTGAATTCTCTGGTTCTTTTTAATGTTGACTCCAGATACAGAATCCACTATTTTCCAGATTTATATGGGGAAAAAAAGAAGAAAAAATTCAAATCTTGTCTACTTTTAAATTAGACCATACTCTGGCTGACCTGGAACATAAAATCCCATTTTAAAGAAAGAAAAATATGGCTATTATGTAATAAAAATGTCGATAGTATGAACACTTTAGCAAGACAGTCAGATTTCAAACTGCCACAAAGGCAAATTGATCTGTTTTTATGTCTTCTTCCTGTCCATGATGGTCTCTCTTCCTCCGTCATAACACCCTGTGTTGCAGCCATAGACGTGTGGTCGGCTGGTGTGATCTTGCTGTCCCTGCTCAGTGGCCGCTACCCCTTCTTTAAAGCCAGCGACGACCTGATTGCCCTCGCACAGATCATGACCATCAGAGGCTCCAGGGAGACCATTCAGGCCGCAAAGACATTTGGTATGCATTAACCTGTATCATCCTCAAAATACGGCTCTAGATTTAAAACTGAAACATGTTATCAGTAAACTGATTTTGGGCGTTGAAACTTGTTCAGGAAAAGCAGTGGTGTGCAGCCGGGAGCTTCCTCGCCAGGACCTCAGGACGCTTTGTGAGACGCTGAGAGGACGGAGGTCTTCAGCGGACGTCACCATGGTTCCTGAAGCAGGTGGAGAGATGTCCGCTGCCCGCAGAAACACAGACCAAGATGAAACTCCAACACATTGGCCCAACGGCCCTCAGCTCAACACGCACAAAGGAGAAGTCAGTGAAACTCGCCCACAACACCACAAACATTCAGGTAGCAGCAAAGCCCCAACCAATCAGAGCTCCCCGTCAGCGAGTAAAGTGGGAGATGATAAGAAGGGCTGGGATAGGGTTCCTGACGAGGCCTTTGACCTTTTGGATCTGCTGCTGGACCTAAACCCTTCCACTAGGATCACAGCTGCTGAAGCTCTGCAGCATCCTCTCTTTAAGGATCTGTGACGTAGAGTTTCATACCAGCTGTCAGCTGGTTCACATGATTGTTTAGCAGGGTAAGAGATCATATAGGAGTGAAGAAGTTATCTGAGAAGAAGACTTTTAAATAAAACATTGATGTAAATAAAGTTTTGACATTTTTCATGGCAGTCATGATGTAGACCTTTGAGTTTTGTTATGTAGTTTGAAAACTTTCATATAAACATTTGAGGGCTTTTAATTTGAAATAATTAGTTACCATGTGAGTGCTTTGACTGATTTCTACTGGGTTAACTGCTGTCATTAATAGTATTTATTTATAAGGAAATGTCTCTTTTTTAATATTTTTGTAGTAAAATCTGTCTCTCAGACCTCTGCACCTCCTGCTTTTTACAACTTGAAACAATAGAGCCATGCTCCTTCAACTTGAAACTAACCATTATGGCATGTGCCATAATCATCCTATACAACTTCTGTTCTAAAACAGACTTTTGAGTTAGAACCTATGCAAACACATCTACTAATTTGTGGAAATGGGCATCTGAGAAACTTAGAATCTATGATTTTTTTAGTTGTCACAAATCCTTGCATGATTTTTGGTTGGTGGTGCTTATACGAACTCTCTAGTTTCCCGGTGCAGACATTTAAACATTACGTACATTTTCAATAGTGTTAAAGGTTGAGGCTTCTCCAAAAGCTTGAAATCAACTTTGTTGGTGGTAAACTGAATAAATATGTTTTTAAGGATGCTATCTTTGTTTGTGTGAATTTAATTTTGTGATATTTTGCCTAAAACAATCTCAGATCTGGTCTCCTGAGGTTGAATGGTGGCCAATTAAATTTTCCTATTGATTACAACAGTATGGCGACTCGACAGCTCTTCCATAGGTATAAAACCATCTCAGACACACGCCTCCTCGTGGCAAGTCAGGAGATCAAATAGTGAGCGGGACAGAGAACTGCTGTCCCCTAAAAACTTTTTTTTATATATATATATATACATACATACACATTCGGGGTTTTGGAGAACCCTGTAGTTCTCCAAAAGTAACCCTAGAGTCTATTGAATGAACAACATGAATTGACATACCAACAATAAATTTAAGTAAAAATCTAAACAAGACTGTTTGTAATGACATGGCATAAAACTGTCACTGGGCCTAATGGAAACATCTTCAGACTTTGCTGATATATGTATAAAAATGGTGAATTATCACATAGTAATAAAACCCCAGATTGAATCAAATGTATGAAACTTCTTTGTTTTTTATTATCAGTTACAGCTCTATCAGAATATACACAAGGTACAAGAGCTGACCCTTTCATCATAGAAAATCTTTCTGAAACAGGGAGGAGAAACAACAGTCGAGTGGTTTGAAATGATCCATTTACATATTAGGCCCCGCACCCTTTTGTTTTGTTAGGCCCTGAGAAGTTGGGGCTCTCCTGCAGTTTCCAGGCTGTCCTTCACCTCCACCAGCTCCTCTATCCGCACCAACACGCTCTCGATTATATCGAATGTGTGGAGCGCCGAGTGCAGAGCCTGAAACGAACCAATCAGATTCAATCACATGTAACTGTCCTGCTTGGTTGTGTTTTGTTTGGAAGCGATGGGCTAACTGACCTGAATCTGAGAGTCTGATGTCATTTTTGGCAGCTTCTCCCCACCAACAGATACAGACAGCACCGACTCCTCTGTGGAAAAACATGCCAACATGCCGTTAGAAAAACAAGCCATCTCTGGTAGGCTGGAGGGAAATGTTTTTGCTGACTGTGACCTTTGGCGTTTTTCTTTTTCTTCTCCCTGGTGTCCTGCAGCTCCCTCTCGTAGTGGGCTCTCGACATGTTCACGCCGACACGCAGAGGCTTCATGAATGTATCTTCTATTTTATACAGCTCGGTCCAGACGCCGGTCTGCAAGATGGCAAAACGTGAGCGACCTGCTACACTTTAAAACTTTGAAACATGCACATTAGAAGACATAAATCAAATGTTTAAGGTTCCTTTTCTGCGTTTTTAGTAGCACGAGACCACAGGGTCTCCTTCCGCTGCCAGACTGCTATCTGCACTCACCTGGTTCTCTGTTACTTTGTCTCTGATGACCAGGTAACGCAGCAGGTTCAGAGACTCCATAACTCTGCAGGAAAAAAAAAAAAAAGTCACATTTTGGCCAGTATCAATATCTGGTATTAATATTTGCTATCCTCTCGACACCTTGAAAAAAATAATGAACCACACTGTTGACACCAGTTCAGTCAAATGTCAAAGTTCAGTCAGTGCTCCATCACTACATGACCAACTTCTTCTTCCAAACAGCAACAACATAGAAATAATTTTTTTATATCAACCTAGCATTACATATTGGACTGACTAATATCTGCCAATACTGATGTTGGTGATAATACTCCGTGCATCCCTAAAAATAATACACATAAGAATCTCTTAGGAAATTTGTGGGGAAGGTAAAGATTAGGGTGATGGCAAGGAGACCTTCCAATATCCAAATAGTCAAAACTGCTGGTGGAAACGTGCAAAAAGCTGGTTCAGCAATTATAAGAAGTTTGCTGTAATACCTATAGAGATTTTAACCTGATTAATGAAATCGTTGTAAATAATGATCAGCTTGCAAATCTCTAATAAAATGTGAATAAAGTTATATTGATAAAAAAACAGGTTATTTTATATTTTATTAGTTTTTCAGACACCTGTCACATTTAGTAAATGTGATTCACTATATATTTTGGGTTGTCATTCTGATGGAAGGTCGACCTCTGACCTTGTTTCCAGTCTTTTGAAGTCTGTAACATGTTTTTTTTTTTTTTCAGAATTTTGCTCCTATCTTCTCTTTCCCCTTTCCATCCTTTAAAACAATTTAGAATTAAAGTCGGTGTGTGCATACCTGTCCAGGTACTGCAGAAGATCCGTCTCTGGGCCATCTGGAAGACTAAATACCTTGCGCAGCAAAGGCAGCAGGTGAACTCCCTCAAACCAGATGTTACCGTTACCCGGCTGCAGACACAGAGTGAGAGAGACACTGCAGGTAGGCTCTCAGCTGCAGCACAAAACAGCAGGAGCAGACAGTCTGAGAGGCCACTTTACCTGCAGAGCTGCATCGATCTGATTTTTGATGTTTTTAATGATGTAGCCTTCTACTCCTGAGTGGTTGCTAGCCCTGAGCATGTATCTGGGACAGGGAATAGAAACGAATTCAAGAGATGGTGACAGGAAAACATTGGTGCGGTCTCTGTGGGGGGAAAGAGGAGCTTACTGGAAAAATCTGTACTTGGCTTCAGTGTTGAACTTATCGATGCTGAGCTGGAACACTTTCAGTCCTCTAGTCCTCTGTAACCAAAAAACAAAAACCAGCAAGTCATTTTCTCACACAAACTGTGGAGATCATCCAAATTGAATCCAAAGTAAAAAATGGGCCTACCAGATCATGCTTGGGGAAAATAGTCATGACCTTTACTAAGTTCTGAAAAGAAGACAAACGTTATTAGAAAACTACTTGAAACGTACTGAAGAGGGTTAAAGGTGACATTATAATGAACTGCGGTCACCTGAGGGACGGTGAGGAAGGTTTTGATCTCGAGCAGATCTGCTGGCAGACTGCCATCCTCCACCCGCACCAGACTCTTCTCATACAGCTCCTGCAAGAACGAAGAAACACAGAAATCACAGCCCTACCTAGCAAAGGTTTTACAATATACTTTTAGTCTCATTAGACCACAGACTGCAATGAGTTTTACTAGGAAATGAATGAGACAGTCCTAAACAGTGGAAACAACTGACTAAATGCAATAAAAACAGCTCTAATAATTTTATCAACAAATATTTATTTAGAAAATAAAATGTGATTCAGTTTATCTTACCAGTCCTTTCTGTAGCCTGGAGGTCTCAGTTCTAGAGAAACAGAATCACAAGTGCCAAAAATGAACAGCTGTGACTCAAGTACTTTCTTATTTACAGCCTCAACTAGCCCATAAATCAGCTCTGAATTCCTTTATTCTGGGCAATTAACCCAAAAAATATTAATTGGCATCGTCCAATATCGGCAGGTCAGGCTTTCTGAAGATTGGTTATCAGCCCAGAAAACTCCAGTCGGTGCGCCCCTACACTCAGGCAAATAATTATTTGAACCCCACTCTCCTTTTAAAAGTTGCCTCACTAAAAAATTAACAGTGTGTAGCAGGTTTATGTTATTTTAAAGGAAGAACATCAACCAGGATTTTCGAAACAACATTTGCCATATAAATTGAGTGGAATAAGTATTTGATCCCTTCCAAGCAGGTCAGAATTCTGACTCCCACACATTGGTCATATGTCCACAAGGAGACATTAATCTGTTAATTAAATATAGGTTTTCCTCTTCACAACTGATCACAGACTCAGAAATCCCAACCAAATGTCTCTGTGTTCAAAACCAAACATCAAGAAGCTTGTTCCTTCATCAAGGAGGACCTTGGTGAAAAGGTCTTAACTATTGGTCTGGTGCTTAATACAAGATCATGAGATGGTGAAGGGACCAGGCAGGAAACCACCATAAGGAGAGTGTTCCTGATCTGAAGGTAGAGAGGACCTTGGTCACCACTGGTAACGTACTCTACGGTAATTAAGATTTTGTTGCCCTCACAGCTACAGGAATGTGGAGAATATCTAATTAATGGATGAAGTATGGTTGTCTGATTAGGCCAAAATCAGGCTCTTTAGGAGATATGCATTGAATGATTAACAGACCAGAACATGCACAGACCCCTGGTCTCTCCATGCAGCTCAGCCTGGCGTTACCGTCCCGCTGCAACGTGGAGCTTTTCTGCATGTTGGGTGAAAGAGACCAATGGAGCCGCGTACCGCCAAAGGCGTTCCCTAACCTAAAATGCACTAGCAGGGCAAAGGAGAAGCACATCCTGTAAAGGTCACTGCCATCGCAAATGCAGACCTCAGTCTGACAGAAACTCTGTGGCGGGAGCAGCAGCTAAAAACCTGAAGGGGTTTAGAAACTTCTTTAGGGAGGAGCAGACTGCATTACCGGGACAGAAGAATAGAAATGTGCTCCATGTTGCAGCGCAGACAGAAGACGGGGCTGTGGAGAGAGAATGGAGAGGTATCAGGGTTAATATTACATTTACAGCCAAAATATTATCTCAATAATTGTTACAAAAACAGTCAATGTTTAAGGAGATGTGGCTGTTCGTCCAGTACTTTCTGCGCTACCTGAAAACACTGGGGAAAGTATCGGCCGCCAGGTGATGGACAAAAACCAGGTGTGCCAAGCAGGCCAGGGAATTTTTGGGATAACGGACCTCCTCCTCCAGGAAGCCCGGAACCTCTTTCTTCTTAAGCAGAGGGTGGAACACCAGACCTGGGAGAGACTCTCCGACAGCGCCCAGAATGTCCTACAGAACCACAGGTTCACAGCTTGAACACCACACCATGCTGCAAGCATGCAGGGTTTACAATCCGTACCAGAATCTCTCCAGCAAAAGTCCGGAGTGGAGACAGAGGCAGCATGTCTGGATCCCAGATCTGTACATCCAGCAGAGGGTGGCTCAGGGTCTTCATGCAGCTACAGAGACACAGACGTTCGATCACACTGCTTTTTAAACAGCTTTAAACTTCCAGGGAAACGTCAAGCGTTTTTCCACTCACAACTTCAGGAGTTCTGTCCTCAGCTCGTCCTCTGCTCCCTCCTCCTGTTCACCCGCTGTTTTGTGGGAGTTCCGCAGCTGATTCCCGCTGCTGTGATTCAGCCTCACCTCCTGCGCAAAGGGCCCGACAAACCGCGCGAGGTCAGCGCAGCAGCGGCCGAGCGAAAAGACGTCGTCCTCTTCTTGCTCCTTGGTGTCGGGGATGGGCAGCTTGGCCAGCTGGTCCAGGACGGAGGACAGGGTCATTCCCAGGGAGGACGCCTTCCGGCCGCCCAGGCGTTGCAACACTGAACAGAGCAGGTGGTGGAAACTGAGCTGTTGTGACTGGGAAAGCATTCAAACACCTTCTACTTTTTCACTTTCTACAACGACTGAAATGGATTATTCAGATTAATTGATTGTTGAAATAATCGCTGACTAATTTAGTAATCAATTTTTGTACAAAAAACCCCCATACATTTTGAATTTAAGATTAAAAAACCAACTTTCGTATAAAAACTCAAGTGTCATAGTTTTAGGTTCAAATCCTGTAAAGAAAAGTTCCTTTTAAAGACCTTTTGCTATCCAATTATTAATCAGTTAATCCAAAAACTAATCAACATGTCAGTTGTACTTGACTTGAATAAATTACATTGACGTGTGGCATTGTAATGTGACAAAATATGAAAAAGGAGGCATGCATAGTTTTGCAAGAAACTGAATTTCTGAGTCTGTTTTTGTGAGATTCTTAAAGGTACAGCCCACCTTTCTGTAGCGGGTTCAGAAGCAGATGGAGACTTTCAGCGATTCTGTCGGCATCGTCATGTTCCAGCAGCTCCAGAAGGCCAATCAGCAACTCTTTAGGTCTGCAGGTCTGCAAAACCAGAGGAGACAAAACGCTTACAGACTCAGGCTCCAAACCCGTGACAGTATGAATGCAACGGTTTGGTCAGACCTCTAACAGATGGTTAAAAATGGCCAGGCACTGAGGGAGATGTTTGTCGTCTTTCCTCAGCAGCACCTGAACCAGCGGCGGCAGCAGGTTCCAGCCCATACTCCTCACCACGCTCTGCAGGTTGGTGTTAAAGGCAGAGTCAGGAATGGCAGAGAGAACCGCACGCCACCGACATCTTAGCTGAGAAACACACCTGATTCTTTTCATCCAGGACGATGCTGAGGACCTGCGGGCTGTGTCCCTCCTCGATGCAGCTCCGTCCCGCTATGGTGAACACATCATGATCCTCTGAGCTGTAGCTGTCATCTGGGAGCGCCTGCTGTTTAGAGAACACACACAGAGGTAAAGATGTGTATTGGAGGCAATTACGAAGGAAGAAAGTACAGCAAATGTTTCCTATTTAGTGGACCGATTCCTACAAAAGTATCGGTGCAACGATTTGAAAGATACTACATTTATACACAGTTGATGTAATTTGAATTGGGGATTCGTGATATATAGACATCAACATCGGTATTGGCCAATATTAGTCATTTTTTAATATATTAGTATCAGTAAAGTATAAGTAAATCTGGGCAAATGTTAACAACTGATGCTTTTTTTTTTCATCTCTTTACGTTTCATCATGTGATGGTGGTCATGGCGCCGCACAGGATTGTGGGCAATTTAACTGAAGCACAAAAGCAATGTCAACAATTTTTTAAGAGTCACAATGGTAGGGAAATATATATAATTCAGGCAAATATTGGTTATCAGGCATATTTGCGATAATATCAAATATTGGCATTGTTCAAATTTTCAAATTGGTACATTCTTAATCTGAATATGTATCAAATATATCAATGATACATATTTGTACTTACAAATTATTGTTATATATTGCAAAAAGGGGTCATGAGAACATGTTTTTTTACTTTGACCTACTCCTTTTTGTTTTGTTTTCTTATTTCAATTGAAATAAATCAAATAATTTGCTTCCTTAGACCTTGTACCTATAAGATTGACCCAGATGACCGAGAGGAACAACTGCCCTTCACTTTGTCTGCTACACCTGGGATTTATTTATTTATTTATCTATCACACAAACTGATATTAAGCCTCATAATACATATAAGCCTCTTCTCTCCTGGAGGACAGAAAGAATGTTCTGGAAGAACAAAGAATTTCACACCCTTTAGGAGCTTCAGCCTCAGACATGGAGGGGGATCTTGGCTGAAGACTGTCAGAGTAAAACACAAAAACCCAGAATATGTGCTGTTTGGAAACTAAATCAAGAAAGCTTGATTTGATGGACATGAGTAGCACTTACACATCTCTGGACCACATCACTGAGCTGCTCCAGAGCCATCTCTACTGTCCTCACATGGGCCGGATCTTCACCAAGTAATCCTTCAAAGAAAAGGGCAGAATTAATAATTAGTTAATTAAACCGCCGCGCACAAGACGAATGTGTAATACACACATACAAATAAGAGGTTATTTAAGGCTACGGTTAAGCAGTGAATCCCCGCAGCTTCCAGCAAACTAGATGCTAGTCCTGCTGATTCTGAATGATCTGAGCTCAGGGAGAAACCAAGCCGCCTCGGTGGACGAAACAAGCGGACATTACAGAGAAAATAGAGTCACACACCTTCTCTTCATGCCCTCAAATAGCCCGGCTGCTGATAAAAACACACGCTCAAATACACACTTTCCGAATACAGCGTGAATAACTGGTGCGGCCGTCCCGGCTGCCGTACAATGGTAACGTCACGGGGTCAGAGTTGAACGGAGAGAAAACAAGCAGCATGGAGGCTGAAGAGGGGAAGAGGAGAGGAGGTTCTGCTAAAAGCTCCAAAAAAGGTCCAATTTTCAGGCTGTTACCTGAAGAGCAGCTTTGTTATGGCTGCTAACAAGCTAACAGAACAAACATGGATGTAGCCGCCATTTTTAGCTTCTTTATGTGCTACTTAAAGCTACGTGCCCCACTTTATTGTAACTTCAGTTAAATTCTCTTTAGATATAGTTTGTCATGTGTGGAAAATTTCACAGCTAGTGTTTCTATTTATGAAATGTAATTTAATTAAAAGTAATAACTCCCCAAAACAAGCTGTCGTGGGCTATAGTGACATCACACAAGGTATACAGCAGTTCAGAAGAAGACATTTGTGTTTTCCTGGGGTGTTTTTTACTATTTATTTGGAGGTTTTCATCAAATCTTACCTTCTAAAACGTTGAGCTTTGTATGACAGCAAAATATTTGAATTTGAATTTTCTAAACTGATGTTGACTTCTCTCTAACATCATAGCACCATAGTGTTTAGTAGCGCTTCATTTAATCACATCCAAGTTGAATCTGTTCTTTGTGTCCGTTGAGAAACTGTATTTAGCTAATTGTTGAGTTGCCAACACTGAACAAACATGTTTACAGTACTGTATGCGCTGCTGCTTTAATGCAATACAAATGTATTCAGCAGCCATCTTGTGTGAGATCCCCAAATTTCACAGATAATTTTCATATTCCAGTGGTAGTTCTTGCATTTCTGATTGGTAACTTGGAAGTTCTGACTTTTTGACTGAAAGTAGAATCAGCTGCCTGCTGTGATGCCATTGGTGCAAATAAACCCAGAGCAGAATTTGTATTTATTTAAAAACTGTTAAATGAAACTCCATCTGTGGAAAGCTAGACTATTTTACCCAGCTGTGTTTTTATGGCCAGGACGCATCAATTGGTGGAGAAAATGAAACCAGAGGAAAGTCTCTTTAACTCTGTTCTGGTTTGCCTAACAGGTGGGAAATGTGTCAAAGTACGAACCGCCGAAGAAGAAGCGAGGAGGTGTGAAAACAGTCTGCGCTAGTAAGCCTTTCAGGCTCACAGCTCAGACAGTATTTGGTAAATGTCAACGTGTGCTTTATTTATCAGGAGAGAGGAGGTGAAGGAGAGGCTGAGGGAGAAGCTGGAGCTGGAGAGGAGAGCCCTGAAGGTAGTGGAGCGCCTCCTAGAGGACAGCGTGGCTGAAGACTTCCTGATTGACTGTGTATGTAGCTGATCTACATCTACATGAAATATATTGATTTATATTTCACTGTGTATGTCTGAGGAATATGAGACAACATCATTCAATGAACCTGGACTGTCCACTATTTGTGGATATTTATTCAGCTTTTTCTCATAGCGTCATTATCAATGGTGATGGCTGTTACTTCATGTCACCCAGTACCAATCAAACGTGCACCAACAGCTATGTCTACTGCAAACAGCTGCTGATTGCGTCATCCTCTTATGCTTGAAAGAAGTGTAATAGGACCAACAATTCAGATTTAGAAATGCAAAAGTTCCACTTTAAAAAAAAAATAAAAAATTAAATAAATAATTGAAAAATGTCACGTTTCACTTTCTTTCGCTCTTCCTCCCAGGCCAAGCTCATAACTCCTGCTAACTACAAAGACACTGTGGAGGAGAGATTCATCGCCAAACTCTGTGGTTATCCTGTATGTCCGAACAAACTGGGCAAGGTAGAACTCTTAGCCTGGTCTGCCCGGACCGGTGAACTAACAACATTTAAAAAGTTCAGATTCACTTTGTCATGACTCGTCTACACTGTTCAATCTCTAGATACCAAACCAGCGATTTAAAATATCTACCAAAACAAATCGGGTTTATGACATCACAGAGCGGAAGGTGAGTTCTTTTTATTTTTCCTTACTATTATCAGGTCATTTTTTCAAAGAAATATTTAAAAAGCTGCACTCCTGTTGTTTGTGTCTAGTGTTTTTGCAGCAACTTCTGCTACAAAGCTTCCAAACACTATGAGCTGCAGATATCGAAGACGCCTCTTTGGCTCAGGCAGCATGAGAGGTGTGCGGCTTCTTTCTTTTCTCTGTTCTCAGAAAGCCATTTTAGAATGTAAAAAAAAAATCAAACATTCTGTTTGCTTCATGTCTCTCGGCAGTCCCCCAGAGGTGAGGTTGCTGATGAAAGGAGATTGGTATGTACTGCTGCTTTAAGATTTCCACACAGTGAGCTAGAGTCATGTGAAAAAAAACTACCTATGAGTATTTTTTTATATATTTGGACATATATTAAATATCAGTTTTAACAATTCGAAGCAGTTGATGTGCTAAAGCTAATAAAAACTAGGGTTGCACTGAATGCAGTTTTCTGGCTGATCATAATCTTTAAAAAAACCTGACCTGCTGACACTGTCAGATGTTATAATGTCACCCGCAATATTCCAATCTTATTTTATAGAAAAACACTGAACAAAACCCATCCAATGATACAAACTGCACATGAAGTAGTTCTCTCAAATATACTTGAATTTAAAATGTTCTTTCTGACCTTTGCGGAATTAGATGAGATCAGTTTCAAGTTTAGTCTATCTATATCGCGCCAATTGACAACAAATGTCATCTCAAGGCTAAATAAGTCTTTCCAATTCAATCACACAGACATTCCAATTGATCCTAATTGTTCAAAGTAGATTAAAACATTTCCAAGAAAACCCACATTGTATTGCATCATTGACTTGCAGCATTCACTCCTCCTCCTTCACGTCTCAGAATCGGCTGATGGCCCAGAATGAAGAAAATCGGTGCACTCCTAGTTATTAGGAATAAATGTCTTTTATTTTCTACAATTGAAAATACACCTGAAAATCAGTTTTTGCATCAATTTGAGTCGAGGTCTTAAGTAGACTGAAGGTGTGTTTTGTGTGTGTGTGTGTCCAGTGGGAGCTCTGGTGAGGAGGTGCTGCTGTCCGAGAGGCACCTCAAAGAGGAGGACATTGAGGACCCCCTGGCTGCCCCGCCTCAGGACCCTCCTGGCTCCGAGCGCAGCACCGCAGGAAGTGATCTCAGTCAAAGCAGCGACAGCGAACAGGAGCAGGACTTCGTCTCCAGCGTGGTCCCCCAGCGTCGGAGAGCCCAGGTGAGCTGGGCTGACCTGCCCAAACCCACAGATGGAGACGGGAAGCAGAGCGAGCAGCGATGGATTGACGACCCAGAGGAGAACAGGAGAGCAGGAGGAGATGACGCGTCTCCTGAGAACAGACCTGTGGAGGAGGTCACAGCAAAGCTGAACAAGTGTAGAGTGTCAGACAGAGTCCATCCCAACTCTGACCTGCTGGAAGCTGGAAGCAAACAGGCTCCAAACCTGGCGGCTCTCAGCATCACCCAGGTGGGGATGAGCCAGAGAGGAGCAGCTGGGCTGCGGGATCTCCTGAACACCCACACTGGAGAAGCCAATCCTGACACGGTGCGGCTCAATCTGCTGGCGTGCCTGAAGAGGACGCTAAGGGAGTGGTGCACAGACGACACTCTGTGCTTCCTGTATGGAGCCAACCATTCTCTGGGATCCCCGTTCTCCAACGTAAAGGAAACGCAGGAAGAGGAGCTGGACGAAGATGACCTCGAGGACGACAATGTGACGGAGCCAGGCGCCGAAGAGCAGGACAGGGTTCGGTCGGCTGCAGCTCCGGACTACGAGACACTGTGGAAGGAGACCGAGCGGCTGCAGCTCAGAGTCACAGAGTTTTACAGAGGGACGTGGATTCTGCCTGAGGAGGAGGAGATGAAGCCCAGCAAAGTGAGTGGAGGAACACTGCTGCTGGACAGACGGCACGGTGGAACTTTGCATCATTCTGTATAAACTGGGGACGCACCGATAAACGTTTTTCACTTCGGATACAGAAAACAATATCATAGTATGCAAATCTCGAAAAAAGTCAGATTTTCATAGTACTAATTTTTTAAAAATATGCTAAAAATCTGTCTTTAATAATTTTGTCATTCAGAAATAATTCATGTAATTCCAACAGACCTGAAACAGTCTAGAACAGGGGTGTTAAACTCCAGTCCTCGAGGGCCGGTGTCCTGCAACATTTAGATGTGCCTCTGCTGCACCACCTGAACAGAATAATTAGGTCATTAAGGCTCTGGAGATCTGATCTACACAAGGAGGAGGTAATTAAGCCATTTCATTCCAG